>BSBK01001932.1:435000-502500 GCA_027943335.1 Chamaecyparis obtusa
GGTGATTTTCATGATTTGATGATTTATGAGAGGTATTTTGAGGTTATTGGTTTTTCCTTCTCTTTGTTTTTAGTTGGAGCATTAGGGTAGGTTATCTAGGAGCATAGAGGGGAAGTGGCTTGCTTTGGAAGTGTTGGAGCCCTAAAGTGGCTTCCTGGGTATCCTTTGTAAGTGACTTAATAAAGTGATAACTTAATAATTTTTTTAGGAAAATATTAATAAGATAATGCTTGTCCATGCCTTGAGTGCTAGTAGAGGCTAAGGATGGGAGTGGGAGAAGATGGTTTCCCATCCAAAGGAGACGTTGAGGTCTAACATGGTTGGTTTCCTTGTTTGTATGAAAGGATTATTGATACCACATTAGATCACACTTGGGAGCTAGATTCCAATGAGATCATCCCAAGGGGTAGATGTATGTGATTCCACTTCCCTATATGTGTTCTAGGTTCCTATGAGTGCTTGGTGCATTTGGTAGTGTGTCTTGATCATATTTATCTGGTAACCATGTAACCTTTGTTACCAGTGTACCTTTGCATTAGCCTTTCTTATTTCATTATCTTTTGATTGAAACCTGGTGTTTATCTCCTCAGCATGGTGGGGTGGACCTCAGGGTTCCACGTGGTCAGGTGTTAGTGATTCTATTTACCATTGAGATTTGATGTCCATGTTCTTATACTTGGATGATCCTTGTTGCTTTTACCATGTTCAATGTTTGGAGACTTTCTTATTGTCATCATTAGATGTATATCTTGTATTCTAGTATGTACTGATTTGAGACATCCATTCAAGAGATGTTATGTATTGTAATTGACTTGATTTATCATTATGATCTATGCGACATGTGAGGTGGAAGATGTATTATATGTGTGCCATGATGTATCAGTTGTTTCTTATTAATTTTACCTTTTCTTACATAGATGTTATGAATGTATCTTATTGCTTCCATTCAATATATATGTTAGTTTACTTTATAATTGTTGTTCCTAGTTCACACTTCAACTTGGGTTTTAAAATGAACATAAGATATATCATGTGATTATGTTATGGTTGATCCTAGTAGTTTAATTAATTTTGTTAAAGTAACTTTCATCTTGGGACCTTTAGGATTGTTAATCAAGTTTTTTTACTTTAGTATAATGTCTTAAACTTATCATTGTACTTTCTTTTGTGTATGGATTCTCATGTGAGAATCTAGAGCGTATCACATGAAGTTTCACTACTTGTAGCACTCTCTCACGTGAACTATTACATCCTCACGCGTCACCCTATACTTTCTCATGCGCTATGGAGTACTTCCTCATGCAAGATTTGGATACATTGTTTTAAATTTTTCGGTCTCTGTCTTTCCTGTTTTAGATTTCTGACAGTTTCTTGTTTGTCGTTGTTTACTATTTCTCTATTATTTTCACAGCATAATAGTTTTCTACAGGATGATTGACCAAGAACATAAAACATGCTAATGTTTTGATTGCAAGATGATAGTCAAAGACTTGCTAAAATGTTGTGTTTGTTTCTTGCTTTCATTCACATAGTCTAAATAGGGCTTCGTTAAAATTTCTTGAGAATTTTGATAGTGAGTAGGGCATTTAGCTCTTCATTACATGGAGGTGATGACCATGAATGAACCTGAAAACCTGATGATCTTACTAATATGACAAATTCTTGGGGAAGTGGAGAAAGGTAGTGAATCTTTACGCTTCTACTTGCTAGGGGATTATGCTCTTCTCTCTTTGAGAGAAACAGAAACCCAAAAGCTTGTAGATGTGGTGGAGTGAAGCTAACTCCATGATGAATCTTCTTGATGTGTTTGGGTGAAGTGATGAGGTAGAGAAGTATGCTCTTGTCTCTTTGAGAGAAACATAAAATCAAACCCTCAGATCTAAGCCAAGTTGTGTCAACTTTAGAGGGCCTATCGGAAGTTGAACCTCCGAGAATGACCCAAGTGACTACACACCTTTCACCGATGATTCTGCCTCACTCTAATAAAGAACATTTTGTTGAGTCTAAAGACTCCAAAACCATGTTAGCTTCCTTCTCAAGATTTCATCTATCATCTTGAGAAGGCTCCATCTGTTATACTGAGCGGTGCCGCTCCTAGCCCTACTTGTGAGGGTGTATGACTTTCATGTGTTGGTGTGGCCATGAGGCCTCAACCCTGTATCAGGTGCACTGAAGGTTAGCATGAATGGAAGCCTACTAAGAACTTTCCCTAGCTAGTGGCCTACCCGGTTCACCTCTGAAAGGAGTCATAATCTTTGCGCAGGGAGGGGGAATAATCTCTCCCATAGATTCCCATCATAGGCATACACCTGGATGCTTGAAGGTGGTATACGACACTAGCCCCTACCACAAGGGTAACCTTTGAATGTATACTATTGATTCCTTGGAAATACCAAAAAATGGGTGCCCTCTAGGGGGTGACATGGTTGTGTGAGGTGCACGTATGCGCATAAGCAATGGGGCAAAGGTTTTGTCTTCTCACCATTTTTTTGGACTAAGCTATGTGTTTGTTATCGAGTCTTAAACATTGTCCAATCATTATCAAACAAAGACTCCCTTGATACTATCAAGTTGCTTTGTCCTTGATAGGTCTGTTAATGACTACTTCTTGTATCACAACTGCTTGATCTAAACCTTTGTGTCTTTAAATGAATGCTTGAAACCTCAAAATGAGATTGTTGATTAAACTATTCTTCAAACCTGTTAGGCAACTAGATTTTGTGTCAGACATCAATTTAGGTTGTACCTCAGAATTCAACTTTTACCTCGAAAACTATGTCAAACTGTCAGATTTTGGACTTTTCCCACGTGAAGTTTCACTTTTTAGAGCACATTCTCATGCGAGACTTTGTTCTTTTTCATGAAGGTTTGTGTTCTCTCACATGACCTGGTACTCTCTCATGCGAGACTGTAGCCTAGTTTTCAAAAATAGAGACTTGTTTGCCATTGATTGTTTGACTTTTTGTCTAATCTACTTTTTGGCTGAGGTTTGTTTTTCTATTTTCCCATCATTCACTGTCAGAAACTGGTTGTCTCGAGTTAGGAATCGATCAATCTTTGCTTTGACTCATGTCGTCTCTCGTTGGTTTACCTTATCTCTTTATGCCTTTTGTATCTCATGTTGTGATAGTCTTATCTCAGTTGTTGTAGCCCCCTCTTTTGACGATTCGTACTAGGTCCATCTCACATCTTGGCTGTTCTAGCCATTTATCTCCTTTCTATTATCTTAGAGATAGAGTCTAGCATTATCCCAAGTCTTCTCTCGACACATCTTTGTCTATGACTATTATGACTAGATCGGCAATACATTCCCCATTCTTGGTATTGGACAAGGAAGAGGTTGTTTTGAACGTATCGCACAATCTGAGTGTTGTGAGGGATCTTCACATTCCTCATCATTCCAAGATTATTACAATCCATTGTTTCATATATAGTCTAACTTATTATTTCAAGAATATTATAACCCGTTGTTTCAACACCAACAAGGCTTTGAAGGGTCACTTTCTAGAATCGAACCTATTGACTCTTTCGATCTTATTTTCATGACCTCTTAGAATACTACCAACAAGATGGGAGATCCATTCCACTTCCCAGGGGGAGGTAAATTCAGCGATAGTCATGAGCAATCTCCAAATGACCAAGGTCATGGTTAGTCTTGAAATGACAAGAGTTATGATCAATCCCACAATATTCAATATCCAGTCAACATTCGGGACCTTTGCAATTTGAAACAGCGACAAGGGGAGCCTCTCCTAACATTTCTCCAAAGATGGAAACAACTATGCACAAAGTATCCGCATGAATTACCTGAGTCTGAAAAGCTTAATATCTTCTTGGACAATCTTGTCCCAAATTTTGGATACCAAGTATGATTACAAGGTCCCCTCACTTTTGACAATATGATTAGGTGAGCTATGAGGCTAGAAGCATTTATGGTCAAGAAGGGAGGATTGACTTTGAACAAAGACAACAAGCAAGGACCTTCTCCCTCAAACAAGGATAAGGGTAAGATTGTCAACAAAAACACAACTATTATGAATGACGGGGTTGTTGACAATATGATGCCAAAACCCTCAAAGTCTTTCTTTAATCTCAGCTCTAGTATACGAGTAGTCAAGACCACTGAGAAGACTACAACAAAAACTCAACCGTCTTCCAGATTTGCTAGAAACAAACCTTGGGAATCTTGACCCAAGTGTGAATTCACTTCCTTGTGAGAATTGCTTGATGTGGTTTATAGGACCTTGGTGCAAAACCATAACAAGAATTTAGATCATCAGGAATTCAAAGACCCCTTCCCTCCTCATGGGAAAGGTGAATCACCCAAGTCTAAAGATACCAACAATGTGGTCAACTATACGTATGATACTAGCGACATTGTCATCAATGTGATCAAACCTGTTGATGTTGAATACTATGACATGACCACTGTGCCAGGGAGCGAAGATGCCCCTAAACCCAAAGCTCCATTTGTCTTACGAGGCCTTGCACCTCCCTCTTGTAACTCTGCATAGTCTCCAGCTTGTGTGAATGCTATCCCTCAATTCTATGTGAAGATCACGCTCAAAGGTCCCGAGCGTTTGACATCTGGACCAAAACTATCTATGGATAAAGCCCTCACTGAGGAAAACATCCCCAAAGATCTCAATCTCGACCGGTTTCAATCTATGGTGGGTCATTTGACCTCGCCTCATTATTTTTCCTTTTCTAAAGAAGGTGATCATTCCCTAAGCCATCTGCATAATGCTTCCATGCTCACTTGCAAAATGCTCATAGAATCTGGTGATAGCTTCATCCTGACCAATGGGGAATTTATAGAATCTTATGATGCTAAACTCAAAGAGATAGAAAAGACCCTACAGATCAAAGATATTGGCATGGGGGAATATCAAATTAAGTCCATCTTGTCATGGATGACTCTTCCTGCATCTTTGCATTCTTTTGAGAGGCCCTCTAAAGATAGATTTGGTATGGGATATCAGGAGCATAAACTTGACCAACCTAGCTGCAACTTTCATTCATGCAAGGGCTTAGATAATGAACACACAAAAATCCAGCCTATGACACATGAAGGACTCTTGAATATTCAACATTCTAATTCTGACTATCTACTTCAAGAACATGATCCTAGTCCTCATTAGGAGGATTTTATACACTTTACTGAACAAAATCCTACAACTACTAACTCTAACGGAACACATACTAAATGGGGGAAAATAGTTGATGTCTCCCTTATCTTGGGTATGCCTCGGGGTATGCCTATTCTAGATTACACCACTTCTGCTATTGAGTAATATCCTATTGTTGAAGAAACACTTCTTGTGACAGATAATAGCGATGAAGAAAGTCTGCCGCCTACTATATCTCTAGCTGATTACATGTCAGATGCTACTATAGAGATACCGGTTGATGCTACACACAAATATGTTGTTGATGATGATCCTTTTCACCCTTCTATGGAGATCATTCCTATGGCTCATAGGCCATCTACTCCAAGCTATACTTCTACTGCTCCAAAAAATCATGGGTATGTAAGACCCCATCTTGTTACAGCTTCGTGGAAACTTGGTAGATCCAGAACTGAAATGGTTCCTATTCACATATTATTTCCACCTGAAAGGGGACCTAACTCTTGGAATAGGTTATCTTGGTTAGGCTCACATAATATTCCTCCAAAATTATCTGACTCTTCTAGGACAACTCACAACTGACAACATTCTATGGAAGATCACTTTCTTGATCTATCTGATTCATTCATGAACAATGAGGATGATGTTGATATCTTTGCACTTGAGCCCATCCCATTGACTACTCATCCTCCCCCTCCTCCCTAAGATAAGTGTCTTGTCCACTTTCCATCTCCATCTCTCCACCTAAACCAGTCATATAAGCCTCTTTCATCCACCATTCCTGAGTCTTTTGGAAGTAACTTGGATGTGCAACATAAAAACAAAAATAATAAGAATCCACTTATATCTCAAGGTCAACATGTCCCATCTAATCGACATGTGACTAGAAAGAAAGAAAATAAATAGAGGTGTTCAAAAGACTGCAAAGGTCCTCAAAAAGAAGAAGACAATCAAAAGCCAGAAAATAAAATAAAAAAATAGATCTCGAAATCCATCTTACAGGCATTGTCATCAAAAGCACCTCAACATAAAGAAGAAAAGAGAAAAAAATCAAAAGCTATGTGGATTCCAAAAAAAAGGAAAATCAAAGTTTCCATTTGAGCTTCCAAAATTCTCATACTTCCCTCCATTCCATCATCCTTGCCTCTCATACTTTACCCTCTTCACTCCATCTTTCCTTTTCCCAAAGTGCATATCAGCATCTCCTCATTTCTAATGACATGACTAAGAGAAATCTAGAACATACTTTTCCTAAGCATTTAGAGCATGCGAAATCTGACAAAGAGTTAAGATGTGTCCACGAGGATATTTTTGGGTCTTACTTAAGTGATCTTTTCTTGACTATGGGTCTCTCAACAGTTGGGCACTAATGGTTGGATCTACTACAACATCTGGTTCTGATTCTACAACTTCTCAGCTGACTACTACAAAATACTGTGTTCTCAAAGATTCCTGCTAAAGGAGAATAGCTCAAAGAGCCTATCAACACTCTTCACTTGAAGAAATTCTACAGCTGAGGCATTTCTCATGTGCTCATGTACATACTTCTTGGTCTTGAAAAAATCCAAAAAAATGATATATTGCAAAAACTCCAAAAAATTGCAAAATGTCCTGAAAAAATGATCATCTTAGTGAAAACCTGGTAAACAGGCACTTTGATGTGTCTATTATCTTGGTGAAAACCTGGTAAACAGGTGCCTTGATAATAATTAAAAAAAAATACAAAAAAAAAAAGTGAAAAGCTCAAAAATACAAAAAAATGAGATATTCAAAAATACAAAAAAATAAAAAAAAAGAGAAAAGTACAAAAAAATTGAAAAAAGAAGAAGAAAAATGTGCCATTGATGAAAACCTGGTAAACAGGCATCATGGTAGCAAAAATAGAATCTCTACCAAGATGGTGAAAACCTAGTAAACAAGCGCCTCTTGTTTCTTGAAGTTACATCTCATTTCAGCATTGCTTGGCTTTTAGTTTCCTGCTTTGGTTTGCTTTCCCGCTTTCCTGCTTTAGTTTGTTTCCTACTTTGGTTTGCCAACTCATGCACTTGCCTTCAGTTGTCTTAGAGATTTTCCTTGACTCTTCATGGATTGGAACTAGTTCACACTTGGGGGCACCTTCTTGGTCTAGGGGGCATTGTCCTAACACTTTCGGAAGCTTTGTTCGTGCATCAGTCACCAGCGATTCCCACTGCGTCTGCCTGTTGATGTCTAGCTACTTTTGAGATTTCTCTCCTTGAGGATCTCTCATGTATCGGTTGCCAGTGGTTCCCACTATGCCTTCCTACTGATACTTAGCTCTTGTTTGAACCCTCTCTTTCGGGATCTCTTCCTTACATCAGTCATCAGTGGTTCTCATCACGTCTGCCTGTTGATGTTTCGCTCGTGCTTTATTCTCTCTTTCAAGAATCTTCCTTGTATCGGTCACCAGTGGTTCTCACTATGTTCTCTTGTTGATACTTGGTCCATGCTCTAATATCTTCTTGAGACTTCGCCTCTCACGATGGTCACCAGTGGTTCTCACTACGTCTACCTATTGTCGCTATCCTGTCGAGACTTCGAATGTTGTACGCTTCCAATTCAACTTCAATCTACTTGAACACAAATGTAAATTGAAACTAAAAATAATTTTGTGTTCCTTTGAAGCATGCTGAGATTTTCCTTTGCTTGTTTGTTTTTTTTCTTTATCATTTCCCCTCGAGTGAATCTAAGACGTCTTTCTTGACTGAGAAACGTGAAGACTGGGGGCATGATCTTTTCTTGGCCTTCTATTTTCTAGTTTAGTTCCAATGATCCAATGAATTCTATCTAAGAGGGGTGTCTATTTGTAAGAGCCTTCATCTCCTATTGGATGGCCATGCATACCTCGACTTCTTTTATATGGATGCTTTGGTGAGGTTGGTTCTTCTCCTTGTCTGTTTTGAGTGACTTCTTTCTGCTACAAGTAAAATTGCTAATGCTTGTCCTGCTAAGTGAACGTAAGGGTCACTGCGAGCAATCTTCAGAAAAAGAAGGAACTCTTGTGTGTCTGGTGTATTTTTTCACAAGCAACATTCAGGTCATTCTAGCAATTGTGCTTTGATGCTTATGTTACCTTGCTAAATCAAAAGGAATAGGTGTCCAGGTCATTCTGGCTTCTTGTGCCTTAATGCTTACACCTCATTCCGACAAATTTAAGACTTATGTCATATTCATATTCTCATGATTGCAATGTTAGTGAGGATTGTATGGCATCTTGTGATCATCCCGTGCTTAAATGAACTCGATGATGATAAATACGGTGATTCCAACAACCAAGTCCTAGGGTTTGCACTTTTATTCTAGGCTTGCATTTAGCTTAAGCATGCATCTTTCATTCTAGGCTTGCATTGAGATTGTGTTTTGGTGCTCTCTTGATTGTCTTTTGGATCTCTTCATCAAAGGTTCTCATCTTTTGTCCCGGGTTCATCTTGACTGCGCAAGTTTTTTGGGATCAAAATTGAAATCTGACATCTCTAGATAGCTCGAAATCGTGTTTTAAATTCTAAGAACCCTTTGGGATAGGATGCTTGTCCAGTCAGCCTTTTGGCATCATTTTCATACTAGATCCTCATCTTTTCATCATGTTCTCAAGATCTTTTCTCTTTTCATCAAAGTCAACTCTAGTCAAAACTAGTCAACCATGGTCAAACTTGGTCAACAGGACCTCTGCTTTGCTCTTATTTTCTTCTGTAGCTTCTTGAATCTAGTCTAATTGCTTTTTCTCTGCAACCTCTTGTTGCCAATCATCCTTCTGATATGTCATCTTTCTGATTTCGCTCCTGCGGGGGCAGGATGATTGCATCATTTGAATCTTGTCGAATCAATTCTTGAATCAATATGATCTGAATCATCAGTTCTCATTGCTAGGGGCATCTTGGTGCCTCACATCTTGCTATCTGGTCATCTATCTTTTAGGTATCTTAGAAATCTAACTCGGATCCTCGTGAATCAAGCTTCATTCTGGAGATGGTTCACTAGTAGATTTGAGGTCAAATTTCGACCAAATTTATCAACCAAAGTGGAAATGGTCTTAAAATTTTCTTTTTTTTTTCCTTTTATCCCCGTATTGGTCAAAATTTCAACCAAAAATATATGGTCAAAATTTCGACCAATACGGGGATAAAATGTAAAAAAAAGAAAAGAAAGAGCATTTCATTTTTACTTTACCCCTTTCTTTTTCGGCGTGGGCGACAGCGGGCGGGAGCAGGTGAGAAGGCAGGGACAACTGTGTATGAATTTCCTGACAACTATTTTCTTTGTGTTTCAAAAATTCAAATTCCTTTATACAAGTTATCTTTTGAAACAGAGTATTTTACCAATTCAATCTCAGGCTTTTGACTATTGATGATTCACTAAATTTGGTTTGTGAAATGAGACACAAACCAAATTTAGTAAGTGATTGGATGTGCGTGCCCATAATTCATTTCATTAAGTCCCGAGGTTTCTTTCACCCCTGAGATGTGGGGCCCCTCTATCTATATGGCCTCTTGTTGGATTGTTCGGATCTTAACAGTTTTATCCTCTATGAATGGTCACAAGAATGAAAACCCTAGTTGATCAGGCTAGGATTGATTCAACTGGAAGTACTCGGTAGAGTTAATGAGACTGTTGGTTGCCACAAATGTTCTTCGTTCCACAATCATAGGTTACTATTCATTATCCATCTTTCTTTTTGTATCATTTCAACATATGTTATTGTTTAGGTTGCATATAGTTGCATGCCTGATTTTAGGGCTTCGTTAGTGTTCACAAACCCGAGCTTAACAAGATCCAAGCATTTCCAACTAATATTGTGATGTTCATCTTCTTCACTATTTCTTTATATTGCATTTACCCAATTTGAGCAATGACTAAGAAGAAAGTTTTAATAGTTTCTACAAGTCCAAGTGTTAATTATATTACAACATACTACCCTAAATTGTTTTTCAACCATCGGCATTGGAACTCCATGGTGAAGTTGAAGTTAGGGTCAGAATTCCATGACAGACCAAGAACAATAGATTTTATTCCGATTTGTTGAAGAATTCCTTATTTGAGAACACAAAACAAATAACAGAAAAACTAATTGCCTGAGATGTGTGATTATATTTACATGCTTGGACTCACTACAACAGTTAATTTAGTTGGACTTTCATGACTGACTGTGTTAGAAAGAACAGTTAATCTATTGAATTACACAAAGCCATGAATACATGAATAGATATTCTTGAAATGACAAATCTATTTGTACTTTACATGTTTGACAGCATATAGAAGAAACGAAGATAAAAAACATACTAAAAAATGTCAACTATTTTCTTATTTCCCAATTTTCTTCAAAAGTCCTCTATTCCAATCCCTTGATTGGACAAAATATATAGATTGCCATTGCTTCCTAATAGGTCCAACTGATGCCACACTAGTGGTGACTATTGGAGAACAGAATGGTCAATCTGTTACAATAATAACTGTGCTATTGCAAAAGCGCGGCAACATCATAATGTAACTTTTTATAACAAATGAAAATAAGAAAGCTTTTAAAACTAAGAAACCAAAACATAAAAATGGAAATGATCCTCATGGACTAAGGGCTCTTAGGCTTATAATCATGCCTTAAAACCTAAAAGACCTTATTTGATGTTTTAGACTTTCAAACACTCTTAAAACACCTAAAGACACCTAGATAACAAAATTTCATCCAAGGGACCAATCGATACCCAAGGTTTATTAGAGTGACTGTCCTCATTTGTTGAAGGAAAAAAGCATTAATGTGGTTCAATAGAAATGCATTCAAGTGGCAATTACACAAGGGACAGTCACTATGAGATGTCCTCATTTGTGACAAGGACAGTCACACATGAGGACATCTCACAGTGATTCTCCCTTGTGTAATTGCCACTTGAATGTATTGCTATTGAACCACATTAATGCTTTTCTTCTTCAACAAATGATGACAGTCACTCTAAAGACAACATGATAATGTACACTCACTATAAGGACAGTCACAAATGAGGACATCTCACAGTGACTATCCCTTGTGTAATTGCCACTTGAATGCATTGCTATTGAACCACATTAATGCTTTTTTCCTTCAACAAATGAGGATAGTCACTGTAAAGACAACATGATAATGTAAACTCACTATAAGGATAGTCACAAATGAGGACATCTCACAGTGACTATCCCTTGTGTAATTGCCGCTTGAATGCATTGCTATTGAACCACATTAATGCTTTTTTCCTTCAAAAAATGAGGATAGTCACTGTAAAGACAACATGATAATGTACACTCACTGTAAGGACAGTCACAAATGAGGACATCTCATAGTGACTATCCCTTGTGTAATTGCCACTTGAATGTATTGCTATTCAGCCACATTAATGCTTTTCTTCTTCAACAAATGAGGATAGTCACTCTAAAGAGAACATGATAATGTACACTCACTGTAAGTGTACATTATCATGTTGTCATGATAATGTACACTCACTATAAGTGTACATTATCATGTTGTCTTTATAGTGACAGTCCTCATTGAAGTGGCAATTACACAAGGGATAGTCACTATGAGAACTTCTCATTTTGTGAAATTACACAAGGGACAGTCACTGTGAGATGTCCTCATTTGTGACAAGAACAATCACACATGAGGACATCTCATAGTGATTCTCCCTTGTGTAATTGCCACTTGATCTAATGTATTGCTATTGAACCACATTAATGCTTTTCTTCTTCAACAAATGATGACAGTCACTCTAAAGACAACATGATAATGTACACTCACTATAAGGACAGTCACAAATGAGGACATCTCACAGTGATTATCCCTTGTGTAATTGCCACTTGAATGCATTTCTATTGAACCGCATTAATGCTTTTTTCCTTCAACAAATGAGGATAGTCACTATAAAGAAAACATGATAATGTACACTCACTGTAAGGACAATCACAAATGAGGACATCTCACAGTGACTGTCCCTTGTGTAATTGCCACTTGAATGTATTGCTATTCAGCCACATTAATGCTTTTCTTCTTCAACAAATGAGGATAGTCACTCTAAAGACAACATGATAATGTACACTCACTGTAAGTGTACATTATCATGTTGTCACGATAATGTACACTCACTATAAGTGTACATTATCATATTGTCTTTATAGTGACAGTCCTCATTGAAGTGGCAATTACACAAGGGATAGTCACTGTGAGAACTTCTCATTTTGTGAAATTACACAAGGGACAGTCACTGTGAGATGTCCTCATTTGTGACAAGGATAATCACACATGAGGACATCTCATAGTGATTCTCCCTTGTGTAATTGCCACTTGATCGAATGTATTGCTATTGAACCACATTAATGCTTTTCTTCTTCAACAAATGATGACAGTCACTCTAAAGACAACATGATAATGTACACTCACTATAAGGACAGTCACAAATGAGGACATCTCACAGTGACTATCCCTTGTGTAATTACCACTTGAATGCATTGCTATTGAACCACATTAATGCTTTTTTCCTTCAACAAATGAGGATAGTCACTATAAAGACAACATGATAATGTACACTCACTGTAAGGACAGTCACAAATGAGGACATCTCACAGTGACTGTCCCTTGTGTAATTTGCACTTGAATGCATTTCTATTGAACCACATTAATGCTTTTTTCCTTCAACAAATGAGGACAGTCACTGTAAAGACAACATGATAATGTACACTCACTGTAAGGATAGTCACAAATGAGGACATCTCACAGTGACTGTCCCTTGTGTAATTGCCACTTGAATGTATTGCTATTCAGCCACATTAATGCTTTTCTTCTTCAACAAATGAGGATAGTCACTGTAAAGACAACATGATAATGTACACTCACTGTAAGTGTACATTATCATGTTGTCTTTACAGTGACTGTCCTCATTCAAGTGGCAATTACACAAGGGACAGTCACTGTGAGAACTTCTCATTTTGTGAAATTACACAAGGTCACAAAAATTACAAAACAAAAATAATATTACAGTTCACAAAAATAATTTTGTGAACTTCTAATATTATGACACATGAGGACAGTCACTGTGAAGACAACATGATAATGTACACTCACTATAAGATCGATGTCCTCATTTGTGACTGTCCTTAAAGTGAGTGTACATTATCATGTTGTCTTTAGAGTGACTGTCCTCATTTGTGACTGCCCTTACAGTGAGTGTACATTATCATGTTGTCTTTACAGTGACTGTCCTCATTTGTGACTATCCTTACAGTGAGTGTACATTATCATGTTGTCTTTAGAGAGACTGTCCTCATTTCACTGGGCATGATGAGAAAGGCAGATATACCTATCAAATAATAGAGGCAAGAATCTTTGATTACAGATATATTTATAAGAACCTTGCTTAGTATTTGTTAGCATATGTGCAATGACTATATTTATGATCTTTGCAGGCATATCAATGTTCTCATTTGAAGAGCTAGCACAAAGTATATGTGTGAAAATTTATTTCTAATTATTAATATATTGATGGAGGTGACTAGAGCTCTATTACAAATGAAAGATAAAATATTAAATTATTTAATTAGTTTCAAGTTGAAAATATTGTAACAATTAATGTATCTATGAATTGATGGAAGGATTCATGTGTTTGCATCCATTTATCCTGCTTAGTCTAGTGGAGTAGTCACTTACTCCCTACTTAGAAATTTCCAAATTGTGGGGTGAGAATGCTAAAGTCCTCATTTTCATTTAAATGAGAAAATAAAAATGGAGATGATGTAGGTTTTTCTTCTCTTTTTTTAACCTTCTTGGTCTTTGGATTTAAAAAGAAGAGAGGCATGAGGAACCAAAAAATCAGCAAGATACTTATCCAAAAAAGTTAAGAGTAAATTGTCCCATATTTGAAAAAAAATTATAATTTGTATTTGGTTATTATTTGGGATATGTGATGTTTTATAGATTTGAGATTAAAAGATCTATTATTTTTTTTAACATTTGACAAATAGATTGCATACTCGATATGCTTCAATATTTTGCATCCATCTTTGCATAGGTATACGACAAAGATAAAATCTTTGAAGACATTCATTTTCAATATTTCTAATTATTATGACTATATGTCAACATCCACTAAAATAGGTATGTTTATTTATATCACATTTTTATCGTGCACACATTTACATGTGTAGTTAGCTTTAAACAACTCCAAAAGTATTTAATATATATCTAGGTTCAAAGTGCTTCTAATTTTTATACTTGAGTTTTTTGTGTGAATTTTTTGTAGGAGATATTTTGTAGTCATTGCAGAAGATGGAAACATACAAGATGTTAGAAGCTTGTTAGTGATTGTTTATTATGTTTCACAGAAGAGAAGATGGGGTTAACAAAGGAAGAATTAAGTAACAAAATGTTTCTTATTGTAGACTTAGTGATATATTGATGATCTATCATGTTGATTTATCTAAATTTGAATATATTTTTTAATTTAATTTAAATACATCTTGGGTTTAAATTGATTCAATGTGCAATATATTTTTAAAAATTTGTTATGTAGGAGCTGCCAAGAATTTATTTACTTGTGAATTAGACCTTCTAAATTATAGTATGAATTTTTTTACTTGTGAATTAGAGTTTACTCAATTATAGAATCATCGTACATAGAAGGGAGATGGTCACTTTATTGCAAGTGTTATCTTGTTTTTTAGAATATTGAACTTAGATGATTATCTTGTTTTTCATAAGGGGGGTGATTATCATTTATTGCATACTATTTCATTCTCTAAAATTGATTATATATAAAAGAGATAAGAATCAACATAGATAAGAAGGAGATGATTATCATTTATTGGTTATTTTTTATTGTGTAGTATGTTATTTTCTAAGAATCAATGTAGATAAGATGGAGATGATTATCTTTTCTTATAGGGTATCTTGTTTTATTTTATTTTGTTTAGACAAAAGTGGAAGAACCACTATATATATTTATATTTATAAAAACTGATTCAAAAAGAGCTCAATCAGGAAAGAACCAGGAAGAAAACTCGACATCGTCGCTTTATATACAAAGGTTTAAAAGAAAACCTTAACACTATTTGATTAGTTTGTTACATTCAGAAGGTCGTGGCCACCTTTGAAGAATGCAAGTGGTCAAAGACCCATACATTTCAAATTTTGAACTGCTAGTGGCTAAATTCAAAAATCAAATAGGATGCATCTCTAAACCAATCCCATAGGATGCATCTCTAAATGAAACTCTTGCAAAATAGCCATCTATTTCTCGTGACGCTCTCCCAAATCTGACTACATAACCAATCTCTTGACCACTTGGTTAGGCATAATGGCATATATATTGCTTCTCAAGATATATTGTCTAAACTTCTTGAATTATCTAACCAAGCTGAAATCTTATTTCTCGAGGGCCCAATACCTCACTTCAACATTATTGAAAGGTGAACTCATAAAATTGATGCAGAGGCTTAGGGTGTCCAATCTAACACCTTTTTAAGCTTACAAAAATTAACACAGATCTCCTCTTTCTTCTTCTGTACATGCACCAAATTTTCCACCCAAGTGGAGTGGCGGATAGGAAAAATTATCGTTGCAGCAAGTAACTTTTGAACTTCCTTGAAGATTAAGGGTTCTATCAACAAATTAACAGGTTGCTACTTTTGTATGAATGACTTTATGTTAGGCTTGAGAGTTATGTCATGGGTGATGATGGAAGTATCAAATATCTTCAGATCTTCATATCAAGTTGTGTTAACTTACTGATGACTTGATGCTTGACTCTCAGTAAAATGGTGATATAGGGTCCTTATATTACACATAATTTTGATTAAAAGTTAAAATATAGCATTAAAATCTAAATGATAAAGATATTTCATATGATGTTTTTGATATTAAAATGGTTGAGAAAATGGTTGTTCACTAACGATTTTTATCAGCAGGTTGCAAACAAATCATCCTTCTTCCACCAACGAGTCATTCCATTCAAGAAAGACCATGTCTGACGATATCAACGCACAAACAAATAGGGAGACAATTGCTAGACTATGGTCTAACTTAAAAAGAAAGGGTGATGGAAAATGTTATTGTCCTTGAAAACTTTGTAAGGGCTTAAAGACTCGAAGATATCTAATCAAAACAGCTGAGGAACATTGTAGGCAACATGGTCACATTGAAGGGGGAAATGAATTTCATCCATTGGTATGTATTTTAATATTTTATAAAATACATAAGACATGATTTGATGATGACAACATGATCATGGTTAATATAAGGTCATCATTTTCATATAGGTCAACATCCCTCAATTTCATGTTATGGACCATGACAATCTGGAGAATGTGGATTTCCAAATGAGGGATCATGGAGTTGTGAACATAGAAGTAGAAGGTAATGATATCATGGAAGAAGACCACGATGATGAAGAAGATCAATATGATCATGATGATCAAGATGATGATGATGTTGATGCAGAGCTTGATGTACCTTTACTTGAGAAGGCACACAAGCCCCTATATGAAGGCTCCAAAATAACTCTTCTTGCCGCTGTATTGTTGTTGGTGAACCTGAAGGTTATGAATGGTTTATCCAATGTAGCAATGACATGTATGTTAAGGTATGTCATCTTTTTTCATTATTTTAGTCATAATTCCCTTGCAATTAATATTGGATGAATCATGTAGCAATTAATATTCTTTAAATTAACAAATTATATTTTTGGTCGTAGGTTGGTAGGTGAGTGTTTGTTACCACCATCAAACATCCTACCTCACTCGTACCAAGAATTATCTGCCATTATGAAAGATATTGGAATGGAATATCAAACAATACATGCATGTCCGAACGATCATATTATATATTATAAACAACATGAATTTGCAACAGAATGCCCTATTTGTCATATTAGTAGATATCAATCAGATCAAATAACAAAAAAGGTGCCTCGCAAGGTTCTTCGACATATTCCCATTATTCCACGTCTGCAATGATTATTCAAGTGCAATAGCTTGGCACAATTTATGGATTACCATGCACGCAATAGAAGTCAAGATGGCATTATGCGAATGTCTACAAATGGCTCAAAATTTAAGGAAATAGAAGAAAAATGGCCACACTTTAAATAAGAACCTCGTAATCTCAAGCTTTCATTGGCAGCGGACGGTGTCAATCCGTTTGGAGAGATGAGATCTACTTACTCGGTGTGGCTTGTTTTTGTTATCAACAATAACATTCCTCCTTGGTTGTCCATAAAGAGGGAGCACATAATGTTGTCACTGATTGTTCCAGGTATTTTTTGATTTAATGGTCATCTAAATTAATTTATTATTAATAATCCATCAAAATGGTCATAATAATTATGTAATATTTTTGTTCATTCAACTAGGTAAGTACCAAGTTAAAGATATCAATGTATATATTGAGCCCCTTATCGACGAGTTGATGGTGTTATGGAATGGGGTCACTATGTATGACATCTCTAGACCAATAGGACAAAGAAAATTTTAATTCCATGCAATGCTTGTATGGACAATACATGATGCCCCTGGGCTAACACATTTTTGTGGTATGTTCTCTTCATAACGCCTCTTTTTTGGTATGTTATAGTGCTAACACAAAGTTAACACATTTAATCCAATTAGACATGATCTTGTAGGTCTTCAGACAAAGGGAAAATTTGCATGTCTAGTTTGTGGTCCAAAGACAAAATCTCATCATTCAAAAAGTTTGAGAAAGCAGGTGTTCGATGAGAATAAACACTTTCTCCACAGAAATCATAAGTACTGAATTACTGAAAAACATCTTTTCAATGGGAAAGAAGAGACTACATCAAAGCCATGGAGAATGACACATCGCCTATGGAAGTTGGCATACAATAAAATAAATCATCGAGGTAATGTCATTCCATCTGATGGGTTTTGTTTCAAATTTATCTTTTGATATTGTGTTTTGTTTACTGATGATGTAATTGATGCTTGTGAAGGTCGTCAAGGCATCAATGACCAACTTCCAAAAGGACTCAAAAGTTATCCTACATAATTTACTAGGTTTCCGTACTACGAGCAACTTCCAATCGTGCATTTGTTTGATCCTATGCATATTGGAAAGAATGTAACAGAGACATTATGGAAAATATTGGATGGAAGGTGTGACAAAGACCAAATCATCAAAATTTGTAGTGACATTGAAGAATCCAACCATGCAATGAAAAATTTTATTCAATCCAATCAAAATGGAGACCAGATTGATACAAGTGCTCTTCCATGGTTATTGTCGGAGTAGCAAAGCAATGCTATAAAAGAAATTATAAAGAAAATACGATTTCCTATAGGATTTGTTGTGAACATAAATGATCTCATATCAAAGAAAAGTAAATTTGGGCCAGGGATGAAAACACATGATTGGCATATATATATTAAGGTAATTCATATTACTTTGTATTCACTATATATTTGTATACTGCATGTGGTTTTCATTGCATTCTTTTATAAAATATTGACGAGATCATTTTACAAATATTGCAGTATGTTCTACCTCTATCTCTCCCACACCGCTTTGCCAACGGTGTCAAACAAGTTATATATGATCTTGGAAAATACAGGAGGTGGTTGTCATCTAAAGAAATCAATAAAGAAGATATAAAATACTGGAAGAGAAAAATTTCTCTTCTTATGTGTGAAATGCAAAAGTGTCTACCTTCAACTTTTTTCAATGCACAAGAACATTACCTCTTACATCAAGTTGAGGAGATTGAATTGTGCGGACCTGTACCAACTAGGTCAATGTGGATGGTTGAGAGGCACTTGAAATTTTTGAAAGGCTTGGTTCGACAGAGAGCACATCCTGAGGGTTCTATGGTAGAGGGATATATGGTATACCATACCATGGTGTACATTAGTGAATATCTTCCTAAGTTTGCAGCAAAGATCCATGTAGATCGTATTTGGGATCCCAACTCCATTAACAAATTTGAAGGGGAGCACTTGATGGGCAAAGGTAGATTGAGGAAAGTGAGAGGTAAATCTAAGATGTTATTGTAGTTAATTAATTCTTATAAATCTATTCGAGAGTCGGATGCAATAAATCTAAGATGTTTTTGATACAGCTGGTTGAGAATGAGATGCAATACATTTGTATATTGCAAACAATCTTGATTGGATGACGGTATGGATTGAACGATGTCAACAAAATGGTTGCTCATTAACATGGGAAGGTGTTGCTTCATTGGTTAGAGAATCTCATTGTAATGGAGATCCCAATGTTACTCCAATGGTAATTGATCTAGCACATGGTTTAAGAGGTGGACAGGTACGTACAAATTTATTAATGATCATGACTCGTATGTTTCATATCAACTCATGATACAAATAATTTACACACTTTAAAAATTGCAGGTCAAGCACCACAAAGCTATGTACTATCATGGCCACAAATTTCATATAAAAAAGTTGGATGATACAAAGAAAACTTTTGATTCTGGGATAAGTGCAGTTTTCGAGGTCACCAATATATCATCTAGAAATGACCTACATCCTCAACAATCTCAAAATCAATACTATGGCATCTTAGATGATATAATTGAGTGCGACTTTAACTCCTTCAAAGTAGTTCTATTTGTCATCAAATGGTACAGGCTACGACTGAATCAAAATGATCCAGATAGAACTGTTATTCAACATGATAATGGATTTACAATAATTAATACAAGGTCATTTGAGCCAGTTGGAGATGAGTCCTATGTTCTTCCAAGGCAGTGTGAGCAAGTGTTTTACTCAGAGGTTCCACATAAACAGGGTTGGTCATTTGTTGTTAGACATGATCCAAGAGGAAGGCCGATAAAGTATAATGTTATGGAAGAAGAAGATACTGAAGATGATGAAGAAGCAGATGATGATGATGATGATGATGATGATGATGATGATGATGATGCTGATGGTGGTGGTGATGATGATGATGATGATGATGATGATGATGATGATGGTGATGACAATGGTGATGGTGATCATGGCGATGATGATTGCAGTGATGCTGTTGATGATGGCGATGATGGCGATGGTGATGGCGATGATGATGATGATGATGGTGATGATCAATGACATAATTGAAATGGTTACATATTTATTGTGTTCAATTCTAATGATTACATATTTATGTTTTTCTTTAAATTGTAATGGTTACATATTTATTCTGTTCAATTCTAATGATTACGACATATGTGATTTATAATTACCAATTTTTTATTTACGATGCTCAATTAATTGCTGTTGATACATGTATATTTGTGTTTGATTATCACCCTTTTTGCAAACAGGCAATTGACTACAGACATTGTCACCCCGGCCTTCTGTTGACAATCTTGCATTCCATACATAAGGTAAATTTGTTCATGTTTATGATGTTGCATATTGTTCATGTTATCTTCTAAGTTATTTGTAGCATACGTATCATGTAATATTTAGCTAACTTAAGATAAATGATTAACATATGCAGTAAATTTGACCCCTTTGGCGTGGATCATGCACAGTGACATGGATCAGCAGGTATAAGTCAATAAATAGACATAATTTTCTTATATTCTTCTTATTTATCACTGAGCACGTATGTTATAAATAGACATATTATATAATCATATAATGTATATATAGACAAAGAGCCGTATAGAAATATAATATATAATCACTTTCAACCTAGTACATTTTATATCTCTCATGTATAGACAAAGAAGAACTGTACGTATGGGTCACGACTTGATTATTCTATATATATTGACATGGCAATATCTCATTTGATGGATTGCAACACCCACCAAATAGGTACTTGTCAGATCTATCTACATCGAATGAGGGAAATGAGGGAATGCTAGATGAAAGTTCTACATGTAGTACGGCTAAAACAGGGAGATCAACTAGAGGTCAAAAGATTAGAAAAAAATTTGACAAACGCATGCAATATTTCCTTGCTAATGGGGGGTCATGTTCTTATGATGATGAGACCAAAGGCAACATCAAGGTGCCCTTTCGGTACACACACATTGAGAAAGAATGGGTACCCAATGAGCTACCTTCAATTAATACTGATTTTTGTGTTAATGAGAGGATATATCGCATTGCTCCATCCTCATTACATGGTTTGGGCCTATTTTCCATGGATGGGATAAAGGTATATTACAATAGAGTTGTTGAATTGTTCGAGTATGTCGGTCCGTGTTACAATTACAATGATTGGATACATATTGTTCAATATAAAAAAAGTATGCGTAGGTATGCACTATCAACTAATTATATACAAAGGAAAGAAAATGATCAAAGTAAAAGATTTGCAATGTACATTGATGGGAGACCAAAAGAAACAGGTAATATTGTGGGTTTTATAAATAGTACGCGACCTTCATCAACTAATAAGCAACCCAATTGCATATTTGAGGCGCGTGAGGGGAATCAAGTTTTTGTATGTGCAATAAAATCAATAAGTGCAGGGGAAGAACTGCTAATAGATTATCATTTAAATCGCATAGATACAAACAAAGTTACTATCACGAGGGTGGTAAGTACTATATACTATTTTATTAATAAGTTTTTTTTTGCTAAGTCTATTGCTTTTAGTTCACTAAAGTTTTTATATTTAATCTTTGTCACAGGATGATATGGATCCCGCACATGATAGAGGCCACGAGGATGCTCCTCCCACTTGTTCTTCAGCAAAGGTAAACCTTATTAAAATTGTAAAAATTAGATAGTTGAAAAATGTTATATTATTACGTTATTTTATTTATGGTTTTGGAGTTTTTATGATAGTTTTATTGATATTCCTATCACAATTTGATGTCCAGGATAAGGGAAAAGCACCCTCGACAGTAGAGGCACTAGCTACCCCTGATGATGATGATCTTTTTGTAGATTTGCCTAATGTTATAATCATGGTAAAGAAAAAAATGAAACAAATCAATAAAGATATAATTAACATTTTGTATGAAAGAAATCCAAGTGAGGAGATGCTTAGGAGGCTAACTGAATTGAAAGCACTCGGACATCGGTATCAAGTAAGTAGTAATGAATCTTTAGTTATAACAAAATTTCAATAAAGGTTAATATTTTATACTCTTTTATTTTGTGAAGTAAAATATATGTAATATGTGTTCTTGTTGTAGGATTTTATGGAATCTCTAGTACCTGGTCAAGGACAATGTGCGGATGAGGCCGGTACTAGTAGAACTTTGGCTGCCTTAGGTAAAATAATCCTTTAGTTGACAAGTTACAAGGAATTTTTTCTTTGGAACATTCAAAAACTTCTCAAGTTAACTCTTACTTTTATTATTTGAAAATGTCTTTGCTAACAATGTATTGTTCAAGTCCTCAATTGCAGGAGACTCCTACTAGCCAGGTTGCCCATAGAAGATTGTCGAGTGCAATGTCGGCCACAAGGGCCATGCAAACATCAATGCCTTCAAGGGCTATGGCATCTGGTAAATCATTGTTTTACTATATTTGGTTTTGTGCTAATTATGATTTCATAATTTGTACTTTAATCTTGGGTGCATCACATAGTGGATTGTTTTTTTGGAGCAGGAGATACCCTGGTGGCACCACTTGGTACACCTGGTACCGATCAATCTGCATGTATTGGTGATAATTCACCACCATTTCCTGGATCTACCCGTGTTACTAGCACGGGTGCGACGCAGACGTCATTATTGATTGACAATAATGAATCAATGCCTATAAAATGTCCTCAGATTCCAGGTACTTTAAATGATTATTTTTTATATTGTAATATGCATTTACCTATTCATAACAAGTTTTGGATTGATTATCCCATGACATTTTTTGCAGGAAATGATATGTTTTATAAGAAACTTTATGACCTAACATTGCATATATTCAGGCCCACCATACGTAAAAGGTAGAACATCATAAGTGAACTAAGTTTATCCCACTATTTTTTTTTCATATCATTAATTGGTACAATATTTTTCCTTTCATTTCGGTCTTTTCTTTTAGTGGCTATATCTAACAATTTTGTGTTTTTCCTTAAAAGGTGGAATTTGCAAGAAAAAAGTTTAAAAGATCAGCTCATCAAAGATTTACAGCATGAGTTTGGCAATAATATTTTTGATGAGAAGAAAATTTTGGAAAGAGCTTGCAAACATCTTAAGACTGTGAGGGACCAATATAGAAAGAGTCTCATCCAGAACCCAAAGTACGAGCGTCCTCCCTTTATTTCAATGAGGGATTGGAGTGAATTTATTTTAGATGCAAAGGAGAAAGCGGACGCTCAAAAAGGAGTTTCGCCAACAAATGTGAGAAGGTATGCAATAGTATTAACTACTAGTGATAAGGTGTTTGGCATGGACTTTTGAGATGATAATTAAATTTTGAATGCAATCATCATTTTTCAATATAATATCTTGGTATGATGTTTTAGACATTTTCACCATTGAAGGCAATGTGTTCAGCATTTCAAAGTTTCATTTGTTATTCCATATACATGTTTTTATAACCATTTTTTCAAACTTTTCATAGGTTGTAGGACACTTCAAAGGCAACAAAGGCCAGGCTGGAAAAGATTGGGCAACACAGACTTGGCGCTGGCGGATATTCAAAAATTAAAGCTCGCATTGTAAGTAGCAGTAAATGAATTGCAGAGAAAAATTATTTATAAAATGCAAATAATTTTGTTTAATCAAAAAATGTAGGGCTCTGATTTTAATTTAGAGGCCACGGAAGAACACAGAAAAATTGCCTTCAAGGAAGGCTATCAAGGCGTGGTTGAACGCCTATCGCAAGCTTCCACTGGCCCAACCGAAGAGTCTCCTGTATCATGTGCACAGGTAAATATGCCAAAAAATATATTAGAAATTGAATACTTGAGCAACAATCAATTTGATAATAATGTCCATTACATTGCAATGCAGCCTACAACACCGCATCATGAAGCCGCTGATGTGGATCATACTGTCCAAGGAGGTGCTCATTTTCTATTTAAAACTAATTATGTAATTATTAATATAATTTAACATCTTAAATTGAACTTGGTGTAACATTTTTGTGTATATTTTAGAGGATACAGAATCAGGTCATGCTGAACGAGTGCCAGAGGATGTTCAGACTGATCACCATGTAGATCATGTGGCACATTCAGGTAAAGAAAATCTATGTTTTGTTCTTTTAAATTAATTTTTTGATTTATAGTTCTTTTACTTACATAAATACTTGTAATTCAATAATATAAAAGTGTGAATTTAACTCATGAAGTAGTTATTGCAGCAGACCCCCCTTCAGCGCAGTGGCCTCCTATTCCTGAACAGATGAGGAGGAGACACACGTTGGGATTAGACTCAATAGAGGAGGGGAATGATGAGGACATTGATCTTCCTCTTAGAAATTATATGATTAAAAAAAATAGCAAGAAACCCAAAAAGAAATGATTGTAATTAACATTTATTGCTAATGAAAGAACTTTGTCTTAATGGATGTAATTTTGTACTAGTAATGTTGATGAATGATGTGTGTTAATATGTGTTAATGAATTATTCGTGAATGTTGTGTGTTAATGAATTATGTGTTAATGAATTATTTATGAATGTTGTGTGTTAATGAATTTTATGTGTTAATGAATGTTATCATGTGATTATAATGATTGAATGTTATATTTCAAAAATGTCGGATGAATGAATGAATGAATGAATGTTATTAAATGTTAATGGGGAATTTAGAGTGATGTTAGGGGGGGGGGGGAGGGGCCAAATGAGCTTCCACCTTCATGTGGTTGGCCTTGTTTAGTAGAGAATATTAAACTATTCTTGAAACCAAGTGAAGCTCAAATTTTAAAGACAAGCTTAGAGTTTTTGATGCAGAGCCTTCTAATATCCCCTTAAGGAACCCTGTTCAACTCGAGGATTCAACAACGTCTTGGAATCCACTCAAGGAACTAGAGTTCAACTCGAGGATAAATAAGAAGTTCTTGACTTTAGGATATCAACCAAACACTCCTCTGTAACAGGTTCACTGCCTTGATTCATTTTAGACAACGCTACTTCCCAGCAGGTCACTCATCCCAATATTATTCTAGTTCAAGTGCTCTTTACTACAAAGGTTCCTCCAACGTTAAGCCCACTTTGCTTGCAACCTGATGTAGAGCTAGTGTGTGGCATCCATATTGATTACCTCAGACAACAAATCCACTCCACTTTGCAATTGCTTCTTTACCTCAATATCCCTCAATGCCTTGACTCCCAAGTGTACCTAGTTTCTCTCAAACACCAAACCTTCACACAAGAATCCAACCTTCATTTTAAATTCACAAAACATCTTTTTATGACCTATCCACCATATTCCCACAACCCATTTGATTTGGACAACCCATCTTCTATCCAACACACACAATCAGTCCTTGAAGCTTGTAGCCCTCACCAGTCATTAAATTGACTTTTCCTCTTACTTCCCCAAACAACTAAGTAAACTCAAATATTATCTAAATACCCATTTGGGCTCTTTAAATGCTTTGAAAGATTCAACCTATACTCCTTTGGACCATACCCAAGATCCAATACCCCTAGCCTATCCTCACCAGGCCTAATTCTCCACTTTTACATAGCAACCCCTAACTCCACTTGCTCCCAAGACTCAAAAGGCTGAAATAGTCATTCTAGAAGTTGAGAAATGACACATTTCCAACTCACCAAGTCTCCACCCTTCACTTAACTCGTTTGCCACCAAACCCTTGCTTTTTGGGACATACCATGAGGGTTTGATCAAAAGGACCCCTCCCATCAACTGCAGGCCAAACTAACTGCGTAAACACCTCACTATAGACCCCCTTATAGGTAATCCATCACCAAACCTCTTCAATCACGAAGCAACCAACTTTCAACATGACTATTGTCTGTTTAGGCTTAACCTCCATCAAAAAATTATCATCCAACACTGCTCCTTCACCAAGCTTCTCTATTCTCCTGCATTAGATCATTATGATACAAAGAAATACATGGTTGTGGGATCATGTACGTGTTAGTGGTGGTGCATATGGAGGATTTTGTGATCTAGATTCACATTCAGGTGTCTTATTATCATTCCTTTTTGTTACTCTATGCTTGAGATTCTTTAGCTTGATATGAGTTTTAAACTCGCCTCATACGGCAAAGAAGTACGACAGAAACATACTTCATATTTCTGGTATGGTTTTCAACATTCATTTCAATCTATGTTTTCTTGGAAACAGTCAAATTTTTAATGCTTTTATTTTAATAGAATTATACATTTCTAAATTAGAATTTTTGAAACCAGCACAGCCATTGCTAGAGCCAAGACAAGAGGTACTGCACAAGATCAGATAATCTATCCATTCATGATGTGGAGGCAACTTCGTGGGAGACTATTCCAACTGCACTATCTAGAGCACTTGGACCTTAGTCACAATGCCTTCTTCCCTCCTCTTGCCATCCCATCACACTTTCACAAGCTCAACAATTTAAGGCATTTAAGCTTGTATGACTCTATTTTCGTTGATCAGATTCCAAGAGAGATTGGTAACATCTCTAGTTGAATTAAACATTTTCCATTCTTCTTAGACTTACAGATTTTTGTGATGGTGATCTTGTTTAATTAAACATTTTCCATTCTTCTTAGACTTACAGATTTTCCTTTGTTAATTCATTTCAAGGATGTATTTGTGCAAACATTTATGTTGCAGCTTGCTGTATTGTCTAATCATCAAAATGGACAGGATACCCATATTCATCAAGTAAAGATTTATGGTCCCTATCTGTAAGTATTGTTGTTGCCTTCATATTTTGAAAGACTGTTTTAGTTCATTTTAGTATAAAATGATGGCACTTTTTCTTTAGTTTCTATATCTTATGCTTAGTGAAAAATAAAACATTTTCATCATTTCTCATCATGTTTCTATTTTGTGCTGAAATAGAAATCCAATTCCCCTCCAGGAGTTCCAGTTTAATTCACTTGAGTTTACGATGTATTTGAACCTCAGATAACAAGTGGATCTACATGTTCAAAACCTTACCTTTTATTTATTGAGCACAAAGCTTTGTATTTGATAGCCATACATTTTTCAAATATTTGAAAAGATAAAAATAACACTTAATAATTGAACTATGGGTGTATTTTAGTATGTCTCTTTTGTGCCTATGGGGTAGATTAGTACATTGATACCACACTGTGTTTTCCTATACATCTTTGTTTCTGTCTTGTGCTGTTCCATGAGAAATAAGCTTGAATTTCTTATGCTTGAGAAATGGAAATTCATTGTGTTGGCTTTGCATTCCATATTTTGTTGAAGATTTAGGGACTCTAAGTCTATGTGCTACATTATTTTCTTGTCAATTTTTTTGTGTGTTTATATTCTTCAATAAATCCTAATACATTGTATGATGGAAAGATTAACAACATAGGTTTTTGAAGATTACTATTTAATCAGGATTGCTTTATCTTTGCTCTTTCTATCTTTATTACTTTAAATTCTAGATCAGATATATATTTCTTAGTCATTTTTGAAATGCTATTGTTTATGGTATTTTTCTTCTTTACGCCAACTATTGGTATTTATCAACTTTATGATTGCAGGTACCTATGGATCTTGTTGTTGACCACTCAGTGCAGGTTGATGTGGCAAAAGATTAGAAAAAAATTTGACAAACGCATGCAATATTTCCTTGCTAATGGGGGGTCATGTTCTTATGATGATGAGACCAAAGGCGACATCAAGTGGGTATCACCAATGCATGCAGATTGATCAGTTCTGGTGTACTTTAATCTTGGGTGCATCACATAGTGGATTATTTTTTTGGAGAAGGAGATACCCTGGTGGCACCGCTTGGTACACCAGATACTGATCAATCTGCATGTATTGGTGATAATTCACCACCATTTCTTGGATCTACCCGTGTTACTAGCACGGGTGCGACGCATACGTCATTATTGATTGACAATAATGAATCAATGCCTATAAAATGTCCTCAGATTCTAGGTACTTTAAATAATTATTTTTTATATTGTAATATGCATTTACCTATTCATAACAAGTTTTGGATTGATTATCCCATGACATTTTTTGCAGGAAATGATATGTTTTATAAGAAACTTTATGACCTAACATTGCATATATTCGGGCCCACCATACGTAAAAGGTGGAACATCATAAGTGAACTAAGTTTATCCCACTATTTTTTTTTCATATCATTAATTGGTACAGTATTTTTCCTTTCATTCTGGTCTTTTCTTTTAGTGGCTATATCTAACAATTTTGTGTTTTTCCTTAAAAGGTGGAATTTGCAAGAAAAAAGTTTAAAAGATAAGCTCATCAAAGATTTATAATTATGTTCATTGGCTAGTAATTTATTACCTCTAGTTGATTTGAATTATTCTCGTACAGGAAGGAATAGCAGTTGGCAGAACTTTTGCACTGTTCAAGAACTACAATATTGATGGCAATAAAGAGATGATTGCCATTGACATGATGAACATTGAAGGTTCATGCACATCTTGCTACATCACAACTGGTAATCACTCCAGCACTCCTAAATTGCTAAGCTACAAAATATTATTTAATTCTAAGTTTTTATTGAATTCAAAGCATTGTAGCTTGAATCTATTTTTCCAATTCAAGCTACTTAAGAGAAAGGTGATTTGTCTATGTTTATTTTAAAAGCTTATTTTTCAATAGACATAATGAATGTCCTATGTGTAGGGTTAGCTTCCTGAATTCAGTCATGCAGCTTCCTGAATGTAGTCATGCTTGATTCAATTATTTATAACCCATCTTTCAAATAACCCATCTTTCGAATAACTCATCTTTTGAATAGTAGTCATTTTTAGATTAAGTTTTGGTAGAATTTCAAAAATGTCATTTTTAGAATATATTATGTTAAGCATAATATTTTAATGAATTGCATGATGGTATTTGATATTGAAGAAGATAGTCCATACGACTACTGTTCTCCCTCCCCTTAACAGTTTATAACTTTATATATTATTTGTTATTTGATGTTTTGAGTAATCCAAGCAATAGCAATGTCATGAGCACCCATTCACCATAACCCTTCTCTTCTAAGCTCTTTTGCTTTGACACATCTCTAATCCACAGTCTTCATTACATGGATTGTTTATTGGGGACCTTAATAAAGTTTACAATGTACGCAAGATAATGAGATGGATAATGGATGAAGAGGAGCATCTTGCCAAGCTGAAGGAAGACACTTTGTAGTATGTTATTATAGATATGGGCCATAAGTTCTGAAAGCTTACATATTTGATGCATCATTTCTTTTTTGTAAAAGGATTTCCCTTCACTTGTAATCAGTTTTCTAGTAACAAAACTATGGAGCAGAATAAAATGGAATAAATGCACCCTAATTTTATCATATACAACCATTCCTATTTCCTTTATTCTGGGATTTAGATATACGGCTGTATATGGTCAAACTCTAGCAGGTTTGGTTTGTATTGTACTTTGGTGCTGCTTTTCATTCTCTTTTTTCACTTATGCAGCTGTAACCACTGTTGACACCAGTGGAATCAAAATGCTCAAAGAGCTCAAGAGAATAACTGAACTGAAAGGCCTTCAGGTAACTATTATCATAATTTTGGTTTGAACAAAATATTATTTTGGTTTAAACAATTTATTTTAAGTTTTGATTTGTTTATGTCATTCATCTAAAATCATTTAATAAGTGGGTATTATTGAATTAAGTAATAGCATTCCTAATAAATTTAATAAGTGGGTCTTATTGAATTAAGTAAAAGCATTCCTACTAAATCAACCAAAGAAATGAAAGCTTAGAATGTTTTGTTTAAACGTGTTCAGCAGTATGTACGCTGTATAAAACATGTCAACTATATCAACACTTCATAGAATTTTGGTTTAAACAGTAAACTCTAAACTTTGACCTTTTTAAATTGCGTACTGTTTCATTATTGGCCTAGAACCTACATATAAATCAATAAAAATCCAAGTGCTCACCAAGCTTACAAGTTTTAAATAAGTGCGACTATCTTTATGTTATAACAAAATTTAACAAAAATCTATTTTGTATTGTAAACAATGTGAATTATACTAACAAGGAGTATACATGATCTTTAGCTTGCATTGAGCAACCCTGGGTCAGATCTCATGGAGAATCTTCAAAAGGAAAAGTTCATTGAAATTCTGTGACCAAATTGGCTATTTCTTATAGTTGGTGAGGGTGTTGTAGTTTGCAGTTCTCTTCTCCAAGCTCGTAAGCTCAATAGATAATTGAATGTCAACGGTAATAACCAGGCCGGTCTCTACAATTACAGTTTGCATGGTTAAAGACTAAACCTGAGAGTTACCCTTGTCTATCATTTCATTCTTATAATGAAGAATGTCCTCACTTACCTCGCTATATTTCTCTACTGAATATTACTTATAGTTTACAATACTCAAAGGTTGTAAGAAGCCATGGAGGCTTTGTTTTTAATTTGATGAATCACCTTGCAAGCTACAGTGGTGATTATGAAGATGTTAAATAATATGAATATAATGGAAGGGCTAAAATTTTGTTAAAATCTAATTAGAAACTTTTTTTTTGCCTATGTTCCCATCAAGCTTAAAACGTTATGTGGGAAGACTCGATACACTCTTTGGGAAATTTTACTATGGACCATCCAAACCTAGAAATCTTCTTTAAACAGCCACTTGTAATGTTAAAGAGATGAGAAGAGCTCTGCCTTTGAGGTTCAAATTACTCAAGAGAAAAGAACCCTATAACAGCTGCTCTCTATCCTCTACTATAACAATCAAACTGAGGAAATAGAATTCTAACTTCCTTGAAGCAAACCATCTTCCAGGTACTCACCTTCTTGGATGCATTTTTTGAGTAAAGCCTCTGTCACTATTTTGTCTCCAAACATTTCTCCTATATTCCTTTGAGATTGTAATCTTCCATTTGACTGCAACCTTTTGAAGATCTCAGTCTCAAGGTAATGTATCCTCAATCAATGCTCCTTTTTTGAAGACTGATCCTCTGTCTCTGTCATTAAGACTATTCTTTGTCAAGGACCCATTTAATGCCTATAAACCTAAAACCACTTAGACCTTAACCCTATATGACCATTACATGACATTTTGACTCATTACATGGGATTTTCACTTATTACATTGCTTTTATAGCATTATTCCTTATTATATTACAATGACCTTTAGACTTGATTATGAATTTTGCTTTGAATATTGAGTCTAACATTGCAATTGAACATCTCTGAATGCCATTCCACTCCTGGGCTCAGGTGCCCTGCTGGATGCCCCTGCATCATCAACCAAGTGGTACAAATGATCAAATCCCACAGACGGTCTGTAGCTATGACAGAGTCTGAAAAGGCAGAGAGACCTACATTGGTGACTCAGAAGAAACTTCAGCTTTCAAAAACAAAGCCAATTAGGTTGGCAGACTTGTGGATCAGGCCAAAATTTGGTGGAAGAGGAAGAAAGATGACTAGAACTCTGGAGGCCCACTATAATGGATTTCGGTATTCAACCATGAGAGTAGAAGAGAGAGCTGATATCATGTATCAAAATATTAAACACGCATTCTTCTAGCTAGCAAAGAAGGAGATGATTACTTTGCTTCATTTTCATTTGCATAACCATATTATGGTGGGAACTAAGAAGACTAAGGATGTCCAGTTTTATGTGGAAGTAATGGACGTGGTCCAAACTTTAGGAGGGGAAAGAAGGTGCATGTATGATCCCGATGAAATTGAGGAAGAGCAGCAAGAGAGGGACAGGAAAAATCAAATCAATGGAGAGTTTGAAGGGTTTGTTAAACGAGTAACAGAGCTATGGGAGCAGCCTCATCTAAAAGATTTTGAACTGGAGTTTGATATACCATTTAGAGAGCTAGGTTTTCATGGAGTTCCTTTCAAAGCCTCTACTTTTATTGTTCCTACCGTAAACTATTTGGTAGAGTTGGTGGAATTGCCTTTCTTAGTAATAACCATTAGTGAGATTGAGATAGTTAACCTTGAGAGAGTAGGACTTGGGCAAAAGGCATTTGATATGGCTATTGTTTTCAAAGACTTCAAGTGGGATGTACTCCGCAATGATGTTATTCCTCAATCTTCTCTTGATGGCATCAAAGAATGGCTAAACTCAATGGATATAAAGTATTATGAAAGAAGAATGAACTTGAACTGGTGGCCAATTTTGAAGACCATTTCAGATGATCCAGATAAATTGATTAAAGATGGTGGCTGGGAATTTCTGAATTGGGAAATCCATCTTCCTTTTGGGTGACAGAATCCAATAGATGCTTCAAAATGTTTGAAGTTATTTCACAAAGCTTTATCAAATGGATCTCTCATGAGAATGAATGGAACAGTTAGCACTCATTGGCTCTAGGTGATGCTTACGGAGGTGAAGCACTGGGACTTCCTGGGAGGTCATCCATCCCAGTACCACTCCAGCTCGAGCATGCTTAACTAAAGAGTTTCCTCCATGGTTAAACCCACTCTGCTTGCATCCTCATTTGCAAAACCTTCACCAAGTGTTATGCCTTATGAACCATTCATTAGAAAGCCCCTTAAGCTCGTCAATTAATAAGTAGGAGATATTTTCCACAGCAAGTCAAATTGTGATATTGCTATCAAGATTCAACTGTGTAGTTTTTTGAGTCAAACTCATTGACCCGTGATTCATGAGTAGTGGTTCACACGAACCCATCTCTCATGAGAATGAATGGAACACTTAGCACTCATTGGCTCTAGTTGATGCTCACAGAGGTGAAGCACCAGGACTTCCCGAGAGGTCACCCATTCCAATACTACTCCAACTCAAGCGCACTTAACTATGGAGTTTCCTTCGTGGTTAAACCCACTCTGCTTGCATTCTCATTTGCAAAACCTTCACCAAGTGTTGTGCCTTACGAACCGGTTGATGAGCTTAAGGGGCTTTCTAATCGATGGTTCCTAAGGCACAACACTTGGTGAAGGTTTTGCAAATGAGAATGCAAGCAGAGTGGGTTCAACCACGGAGGAAACTCTGTAGTTAAGTGCGCTTGAGTTGGAGTAGTACTGGGATGGGTGACCTCTTGGGAAGTCCTGGTGCTTCACCTCTGTGAGCATCAGCTAGAGCCAATGAGTGCTAAGTGTTCCATTCATTCTCATGAGAGATGGGTTCATGTGAACCACTACTCATGAATCACGGGTCAATGAGTTTGACTCAAAAAACTACACAGTTGAATCTTGATAGCAATATCACAATTTGACTTGCTATGGAAAATATCTCCTACTTATTAATTGACGAGCTTAAGAGGCTTTCTAATGAATGGTTCATAAGGTATAACACTTGGTGAAGGTTTTGCAAATGAGGATGCAAGCAGAGTGGGTTTAACCATGGAGGAAACTTCGTAGTTAAGCGTGCTCGAGCTGGAGTGGTACTGGGATGGATGACCTCCCGGGAAGTCTCGGTGCTTCACCTTTGTAAGCATCACCTAGAGCCAATGAGTGCTAACTGTTCCATTCATTCTCATGAGAGATGGGTTCATGTAAACCACTACTCATGAATCATAGGTTAATGAAAAGAACTCTAAATGCACCTTACGTATGTAACATTTTTTTAAAAAAAAAAAATAGCATTGGTCAAAATTTTGACCAATGCCACCAAAAACTTCCACCAAAGGATGGTCGAAATTTTGACCAAAACAACAAAATTTCCACCAATTGAATGGTCAAAATTTTGACCATCTCATCCGTTGAACGTATAGCATCTCGGTCGAACATTTGATGTTTTCATCAAAATTTTGACCAACATTTGGTGGAAATTTTTGCTGCCACTGGTCAAAATTTTGATCAATCCTAGGTGGAAATTTGTTTAACAATTGGTCAAAATTTCGACCATTATAAAAAAATGATGACAATTTTGGAGCATGGACTTAGTCGAATTTTTGACCTATGTTTTAGTTGAAATTTCGAATGATTATAAGTACGTCAAAAATTTGACAAAAAAAGACCGACGACAATGTTGGTCATAAATTTGACTAATTTCGGTCAAAATTTTGACCAATTCTTGGTTGAAATTTGAGGCCAAATTTACTAGTGGTTCTCAAAATCTTTTTAGGTATTGGGGCAATCTAACCCTAATTCCTGTGAGTCAATCTTTGTTCTGGAGATAGCTCTCAAAATATCTTTTAGACCGTTATCTGGGCAATCTAACCTAGGTCTCAGAGGGCTAAGCTTCGTATTGGGGCAATCTAACCCTAATTTTGGAGACAGTCCTAAGTTTGCATCTAAATCTCATTCTGGGCATTGGGGCAATCTAACCCCGATTCTCATCTTCTCTCAAGACCGTTGTCTTTGCAATCTAACTTGGACTTCAGAAAATCATGCTTTGATCTGTTCGGTGTCTTGGAAACCTAACCTGGACTTCTAAATTTTTTGTCATCTGTCACTTCAGACTATTCTTTGAATCAACACATTGTTCGCACATCAATTCAAAGAGGGGCAAATGTAATACCCCAAAATTGGCACCTAATAAATTCGATCAATTTTGGTGCATTTTCATCAATTTTACATCTTCAAAGTCCTACTTTGCTAGGTAATTTTCTCTCTCCTACCTGACTTAATTTGACTTGATGTCAATTGAAAAAAACCCTAAATTGCATTAATCAAATATTATAATTAATTCCTAAAGTCTTCGACTTTTATTAGCTAAATTACCCCTATGATAAATTAATTTAATTCTAAAGTCCTAAGTGCTTTAAATTAAATTAAACCCACCCCATTTGGCTAATATACATAAAAAGGAATTAATATTACTTGTTATTTGAATGGACACCTTTATTTGAATTAATAATTCAAATTATTCGAACGGTCACCCTTATGTGGCAATAAACATTCTTTTAATTAAGTAATTCATGCCTTTTTGTCTCAATTGGGAATGAAGAGTTAGGAGTTTCAAATCAAGAACCTCTTCATTCTCTCCCCAGGCTTGTCTATTTAATGAACCTCATTCTTCATTCAAAGAGAGCAATTTTGAGAGTAACTAAACTATAGCATTTTTTTGTCTCAATTTCATTATTTCAAAGCTTTCATTGCATATTTTAGATTAATTTCATTTAGTTTAATATTGTATCTTCATTATAATTAGTTTTTTTACTTGCTCATTAGTTTAATCTTGTCTTTATTTCAAGTTCTTTAGAGTAAACCTGCACTTCATATTTCTTTCAAAGCTATTTAGATTAATATCATATTTCCTTCAAAGCATTTTAGACTAAATTGCACTCATTCTAGATTAATTTCAATTTGATTGTCTTCATAGCTTTTAAATCCTCCATTGTAGTACTGCTCTTATGGTTGTTGGCTCTTGTTCTGAGAGTAATTAAACACCCCGTCTACATAGGAGGCAACAGGTCGCTTCACCATGAATTTTGAATTGAGTAATTCATACTCTCTCTCGTAATTCAATCATGTGAGTAATGACTATGTTGTGTGTGTAGTTGGATTAGAGGTCCACATTCAACCACATATAGCTTCCACATTTGTATTATTCAATGTTTGATAAAAAAAAATATTACATCAACTTAGTGTAAAATTAGGTTAATTTCTCATGGGTTCTAGGGTGCGGTGTTATAGTTGTTTAGTATATGGATCATGTATTCCCTTTGAGAAATATTTTCTTTCTTGGGTTAGAAATTTCCAAAAGTCACATAGCATTAAGTTATTTGAGGTTAAGAACATTTCAAAGAGTTTTGTCACATTTGATAACCTTAGTAGATCTATATACTTCTTAGTTGATCCAATTATTGGTTCATGAGAAACATCTTATTGGTTATCGCCATTAAATTTGGGGCTTAAAATCTTTAAAATGAACTTTCTTAAAATTTTCAATTTAGTTAGGTTTTCCAACACCAAATTTTTATCCAAATTCTTGGATGTTTTATTAGTCAAACAATAATATTTTTTTATAGGTCGACCATACATGTGTTTAAATAGATGCAAACACCACTTCAAACATAAAAGCATCTATTAAGATTCAAGTGGGAGATTTTTGTTTATTATTATAAAAAGTAACCTATATCAACCTCCTTAATACATGAATTAGATGCCAACAACAAATCAATGATCATCCATAAATATGTCATAGCTATAAGCCAAGCTAACAAAGGGTATTTCTTCTCTCTTGTAATAATTTAATTGGATGATAATTGATTGTAAAAAATTAGTTGTGACTAAACACCTAAAGCATACATTTGAATTTTGATAGTGAGAGACAATATCACATTAGTAATCTTGTTTAGGGGGAAAATAATGATTGCAATCATATCAAAGGTGATAAAACTACTAAGAAATAAATCAAAAGAGTTTTGATGAGAAGAAAGTGACACATTTTCTTAGGTTAGTTAATACACTAAGACAATCAAGTTATGTTCTATAATCTTACATCTAAGAGATCAACTAAAATGATAAAAAATTAGATTATGATAAAAAGGTTTAAAGTACACCTCCCCCTCTCTCTCTATAAAAGAGATGACAATTCTTTTATGATCAATTGAAAATTTTATGACTAAAATTTTATTTTAAAAATATTCAACTAAATTATAACAAAATTATACCTACATGACTTATGAAAAGCTCTTATCAAAATGTTTAACTCTTCCTTAGTACTTGCCTTAGGCAATACTATTGCATCCATGAAATTTTAACTAGTTATTAATATATTATTTTTTTCACCAATTACACTATTCTATTTATCTAATTTGAAAATAATTATCAAATGAATATATGAAATTATTAACTTTATAATTTATTAAAATATTTTTTCTAATTTATAGATTAAAATCAAGAACATATTTTTAATAATAAAGTAATATATATTTAAATTAATATTAATATTATTACACATTACTAATAATTTAAATTTGATGGGAAAATCATGCAAAAAAGAGATTGATGTTACGAATTGTCTATAGTATCCAAAAAAAGCAAAAATGGCCTTCTCCTCTGCAAATTCAAAGCAAAGTTTGTTCACGGTGGAAAGTCTTGATCAATAATGGAAGTTTTTTAGATCTACTTGGTACTCCAAAGACCATCTATTTTGTAATAAAGACTTTTATGGCATCCCTCAGCTATCTTATTCTAAGGAGCAGCATTGGATCGATGTTGTCTCGAAAAGATAGAAAAGGGCTAAGCCTCCCTCATTCCTAGTGAACTATCATTCTGCATTGAAGCAATCTAATAATTCCTTTAATCTTCCATTAAAGAACAAGTTTTCGCACTTAAAATTGTTCAATCAAAATCTTAAGTCAGTCAATATATCTTCAAAACCTACCTTATACTCTCCCCTGCACCATAGGTTTAAGACTTCTGAATCACCCTTGAAAGACTGAAAGACGAAAACTAACCCTAGAATGGATAATCTCTCTTCTAAATTCATCCCCTATTCTCCTCCCCACCATAGATCACAACCCTCATCACCCCTTATGATTGAAGTGGATGATAGTGTCATTGAATGTACCCAGGATTTAATGAAACTAAAAGGTTTATTCCTGAGATGGAATGGCTATGGCTTACCATTAAGTAAAATAGCAGAATGGCTCCAGAAGCACCCCCAAAATCAAGTAAGTATATCTTTGCTCATAGATGAGTTTATTTTTGTATATTGCTACAATGTAGAAACTAAGAAAAAATTCTTGGAAAATAGATGCCCTAAACTGTTAGGTTTCAATTTTATGGTGTTAGACTGGCGTCCATCCTTTAACCCTAACAATTTGAATGGAATCACAGTATCTAGAGCTATAAAGCTTAACAATATTCCTTTGGATTGCACTAATAAAATTATTCTTAGGAAAATTGGGAACATGTTAGGTCCTTTATTAGATCCATAAAAACCAAATTTCCCCAATCAAAAGAAATAATCATTGTGGATATGAATATCTCAATAAAATCATTACCCCCTATTATAATTAAGAGTGGCTTTGAGAAGTTTAGTTTAAACCCTATTATTCTTACAGATTTAGGTAAGGATTTCAAACATGCTCTAGAAAACAAAATTTTGACCCAACCAAAGGTAGATCCTCCAAACGATGTTGTTATTCAACTTAATTATGTAGGTAGAGGCTTTTCAATAAATTATCCTGTATATCTCCCCATAGAGAACATAGAAAGCATGGAGGTAATAGGGATGATAGATATTGATAATATTAGAATTGACCCCTCAGCCTCTCTAGAGCTTCTAAAGAAGCAATAGTCAACAATGAATGAAGTTCCTTCCCAACCAAGGAATTTAATCAAATCAAATGAAGTTTCTAGGGATAATTTGGAGGATCCAATATTAAAAGATATCAATATAGAAGAATATAAAAAAGTCTCTAATTTAAGTAAAAGAACAAGCAGAGGCAATGAGAATAGTAGTAGAACATGAATTGAGTAATATAGAAGAAGGTGCTACAGAGAAGGAAGATTTTTATGAAAACTTAGATTCAATGGAGGTAAGATCAAGGAATTCTCAGGAAGAAGATAAGAAGAAAAATGATATCGTATCAAAGTATCAAGAACAATCAAATATATTAGATTCTTAAAAGGAGACAAGGGAGATAGAGTTAAGCTTAATATGGAAAACCTTCTAGCTCCAACATAGATGGAAATGATAGAAGATATAATGGATTTTCTGGGGCTAAACCTCAATTTGGAGGATGTTTCAATAGAGGAGAAAGGTTTAAGCCAAGATATTCTCCCTAAGATTTTGGAAGCTTTAGAACAAGAAGAAGAGGTGGGTAATATATCTCCCTTGAGGTCTAATGAGCCTAATTCAAATGTAGCCATTGGACTTAAAATTGTGAGTTCAAGGAAGAGTCTCCCAAATTATGCTTTCATCCCCAAACCCAGAGGAAGGAAATCCCTCAAGGAACTAAGAGAAAAGGTCAATCAAGCTTCAGGAAAAACTAAGATAACTAAACTTCTGGATGTAGGGAAGGGGAAGATCCTTCCTAATCAGCAATGAAAATCATTACATGGAATGTTAGGGGCCTTAATGCTCCTAAAGAAAATGCCTAATCAAAAGGCATTTATCTCTTTTTGAGTCAGAAATTGTCATGTTGCAGGAAATGAAATTAGATGAGGATGGTTATAAACTATTAAATAGGAAAATAGGTAGTTGGGAAGTCCATGGTTCCCCCTCGATAGGGGCATCAGGGGGAATAAGCATAATTTGGAATCCTTGGAAATGTAGTTATTCACCACTAGAAATGAGGATGAATTGGATGGGTGGTAGGGTAGAAGTATAAGAAGTAAACTAAATTTCATATTAATCAACATATATGGCCCCAAATTCCTTCATGAGAAAAAAGAGTTGTGGCAAGAATTCACTGATTTTACTTTAACCCATCAAAATGAATTAATTATTATAGGGGAGATTCAATGCTATCCTCAATACAGAAGACAATTTAGGTGGGTCAAGGAGGTCATCTCAAACTATGAGAGAGTTCAATCAGTGGATCGATAATCTGGAAGCTATGGAAGTTAGAATAGGGAGTGATGGCTATACCTGGTTCAATAGAAGAACTGACACCTGCATGATTAGAGAGAAATTGGATAGGTTCTTCTTCATAGGAGATATAGCTAACCTTGATTTTGATATGAAAGAAAATATATTGCCCTTCTCAGGATCAGATCATTTCCCAGTAGAATTAGCATTAATAGAAGCATCTATCCCTAAAAAGAACCCATTCAAATTTGAAAAAATGTGGATTTTGGAAGAAGATTGCCTGAGAAATATAGAAAAATGGTAGAAAGAAGCCTATTTTGAGGGATCCAAAACATTCATTATGATGTCTAAACTTAAATTAATCAAAATAAAACTACTTAATTGGAATCATACCCAATTTGGAAACATATTCGAGGAAAAACTAGCAATAGAGAGTAGGTTAGGAAGTTTAAATGAGGAAGTAATATTGAGAGGAATGGAATAGTCACTATATGAAGAAGAAAATAATTTAATGCTAAAACATGAAGATATCTTAGCAAAAGAGTAATTTTTTGGAAACAAAGATCAAGAGAAACATGGCTAGTAGAGGGTGATGAAAATACCAAATTCTTTCATAACAATGCTAAGCAAAGAATATCAACAAATAGGATTTGGAAATAGAGTAAAGAGAATAGGGAATGGATAGAAGATCCTAACCTTATAAGAACAGAAGTAGTAGATTACTTTGAGAAAATCCTTAATAACATAGAAGGCTCCAATTTGATGGCACAAAATAGGTTACTGAGTTTAATCCCTAGAATTATCACAGATGACCAAAATATAATTTTAAATGCTAAATTCACTATGGAAGAAGTGGAGGTTTCTCTAAGGGACCTTCATCCGGACAAGTCTCCGGGTCTAGATGGCTTTCCTGCACTATTTTATCAAAAATGTTGGCCGTTCATAGGCAGGGAAATTTTAGGAGCCCTGGAAGGTATGAGAAACTCTGGGAAATTACAGAATGAAATAAACAATACCTTTCTTTCTTTAATTCCTAAGAAACTTGATGCAGAAAGTTTAGATGATTTTAGACCAATAGCTCTATGTAATACTCTATATAAAATTCTAACAAAAACCATAGCCAATAGATTAAAACCTCTCCTACCAAAAATTATATCTAAGGAACAAGCAGGTTTTGTTCTTGGAAGGTCAATTCTAGAAGGAGTAATTATAGCCCAAGAGGCCATCCATTCTGTCCAGGTGAATAAAACCTTTAGTATGCTTATAAAACTAGACATACATAAAGCTTATGATAAAGTAGATTGGAGATTCATGTGTAAATTTCTAGAAGCCTTTGGCTTCTTTAAAAGGTGGATTAACCTAATCTTTGAATGTATTTCTGGTCCTCACATGTTAGTTTTAGTAAATGGATCTCCAGTAGGTTTCTTTGGGATATCTCAAGGTCTAAGTCAAGGAGATCCATTGTCTCCCTTTCTATTTATAATTTTGGTAGAAGCTCTAGGGAGATCCCTCTCCAAAGTGTGGGAGGACAATAGAATCAAAGGAATTAAGATAACCTCAAAACTAGAAGCTAGTACTCATCAACAATTTGTAGATGATACCTTCCTTTTTGGCGAAGCTAGTAAAGAGGAAGCAACTACCTTGAATAACATTTTAGAATTGTATATTGAAGTATTTGGCCAAAGAATTAATAAGGATAAATCTAATATTTTCTTTCTTAATACAAAAAGTGAGGTAGAAGATGATATTTGTAGGATCTTAAACTTTAAAAAAGGCTCATTCCCATGTAAATATCTAGAATTTCATTTGGATAAAGGAATAAAATCAACCAATATATGGGAGGAAGTTTGTAACAAGTTGGACAAAATGACTGAATCATGGAAAGGAAAAGGGCTATCTAGTGCAGGAAGGGCAATGATGATAAAATCAGTCTTGTCAGCTATACTGACATATTAGATGATGTGTTTTAAACTCACTATAACATTTGGGGTCAAATTTCAATGCCAATTTGCAACACCACTACCATTTGTGTTTTTTTTTCAAGTGCCCCTGACGATGTCATAATAGCGATGATGACGTTGTAATTGTGACACCCGCTTAGTTATAAACAAAAAAAGAAGAAAAAGAAAGTGTCATTTTTAATTTTTGTGAATTCGAAGAGCTTCTGTGAAGATGGGACTGCACTTTTGCATGGTGCGAAGAGGGCATTCAAGTTTGGCGTGCATGAAGAGGCCAACACTATGTGGGAAGAGGGCACTGGCACTTGAGGTAGGCATACAAGCTTTTTATTCTCATTAACTCAATTTCATTTTGATGGCATTTGTTGATTTAATGACACAATATGAATTTTAATAGTGGCATTATTAACATCTTTTCATTTGGAATACTCGATGACCTGCGAGCTTTGAGAGCTAGGGCATTGTTGCTATTACCTTCAAGGCATCATGTGAAGTGTTTGATCTTTCTTTATTTGTTTTGTTGTTGATATTCACTATGTGGTACTCCCCGTTTATGATCATTTCATGAGGAAATCTCTTGATGGCTCATGGGCTGCAAGCTAGGGCATCATATAGTGTTCATGAGCTCACTATTTAATACTGGCATTGTTTACATCTTTTTATTTTGAATGCTTGATGACTTGCAAGCTTTGAGAGCTAGGGCATCATTTCTATTACCTTCAAGGCATTGTGTGAAGTGTTTGATCTCTCTTTATTTGTTTTGTTGTTGATATTCACTATGTTGTACTCCTCGTTTATGATCATTTCATGAGGAAATGTCTTGATGGCTCGCGGTCTGCAAGCTAGGGAATCATACATTGTTCATGAGCTCACTATTTAATACTGACATTTTTTACATCTTTTCATTTTGAATGCTTGATGACCCACGAGCTTTGAGAGCTAGTGCATCATTTCTATTACCTTCAAGGCATTGTGTGAAGTGTTTGATCTCTCTTTATTTATTTTTCTATTGATATTCACTATGTGGTACTTCCCATTTATAATTATTTCATGAGGAAATGTCTTGATGGCTTGCGGGCTGCAAGCTAGGGCATCATACATTGTTCATGAGCTCACTATTTAATGCTGACATTGTTTACATCTTTTCATTTTGAATGCTTGATGACCCGCGAGCTTTGAGAGATAGTGCATCATTTCTATTACCTTCAAGGCATTGTGTGAAGTGTTTGATCTCTCTTTATTTGTTTTTCTGTTGATATTCACTATGTGGTACTCCCCGTTTATGATCATTTCATGAGGAAATGACTTGATGGCTCACGGGGTGCAAGCTAGGGCATCATGCATTGTTTATGAGCTCACTGTTTCAGAACCTCATGTCCCTATTTGATTGGTCGGTGATCTTTTTGTTATATTGATGCTATTAGATCAAATAGGGACATCAATAATAAAATAATACAATTACTATTTTGAATTTGAGCTCAAGCATCATGCAATGTTATTTCTGTCAAAACCATAAGTGTATTAATGTAAGATCTAATAGCAACAACCTCATTGATCATTACCTTTGACTCCTCCATCATTATAGAAGAGATAACTACCTACAACTATATTTCATAATTCCTCCTTTGAAGTCATAGGTTAGTTTAAAATGGAGAAACTATATAAACTCACCAATTTAATCCCAAAATTTCATAACATTGCATTCTTGTTGTTGTTATGGTGCACAACAACAACAAGCATGCAATGACAACAATAACATTGCACGATGCCTGAACTCAAAGTCAAAATAGTAAGTGTATTATTTTATTTTTGATGTCCCTATTTGATCTAATAGAATCAATATAACAAACATATCACCGACCAATCAAATAGGGACATTAGGTGCTCAAAAAGTGAGCTCATAAACAATGCATGATGCCCTAGCTTGCAACCCGTGAGCCATCAATACATTTCCTCATGAAATGATCATAAATGGGAGTACCACATTGTGAATATCAACAACAAAACAAATAAAGAGAGATCAAACACTTCACATAATGTATTTATTTTATAAGATTTTATTACTTGACTATATATATATATATATATATATATATATAATTTTTTTTTTCATGACAAGCTTTTCAAAAGTGTATCTCCAAGTAGAGCAGAAAGAGATAAGTCAAATGCCATATCCAGTTTAAATGGTTTTGAAAGAGACTCTACAGTCGTATAAGCCAAATATAGAAGGGAACTTTTGTAAAACTCAACAAAATCTTGTCTTGATTTATGATATCGTGATGAGACCCAATGGTAGCTTGCATAAACAGTGGGATCAATATGTGTCATACTATCTAGAGTGCTTTTGCCATCATCTAGCAATCTTTTGCACTCTTTCTGTTCATCTTGCTCAAGTTTGAATGCAGCTATTTGCATTCTAACATATATGATAGGTTCATCAATCCTCATCCGCCTTGTGCCATGAAGCTTCTCAATTAATCCCTCCAAAAAGATAATAGCAGCCTCCTTTTCTGTGTACTAACATGAAACTATAACAACAAAGTGTGCAAGCTTAAGAAGATTTATCTTTGTTTCAAATTCTATAATAAAATTGTGATATAGCTGAATAAGTGTATCACCATAGTGCAGAACTGCAAGGAGCAAGAACTAATCCAGTTTGAGGGTGAGTTGATGCCATAGCTTGTGCTCGTAGAGATCTGCCATGGCGGCATACCATTCTGCAAGCTCTGGCTGCATTGTCCTCTACTGCTCCAAATACTTCACACTGCCCTCCATTCCTTTCACCTCAAACCCTCTTTGGTTATCTCTCACCCTATTCTCCTTACCCACTCTTCCCTCTGCTGCAAAAAATAGATTTATAGCCTGGGACTTGACTAAATATATTGTTTTATTAAGATTTTATTTAAGACAAAGTATTTTGGGTTAGTCTTATGTTGTTTTATAAGATTTTATTAAGCCTAAATATATGATGTAAAATCATAATTATACTTGATATATATAATACAATGGTATGTAGTATAATCTATACATTTGTGAGATGTGATTAATTCCAGTTATATGATGTTTTGGGATTAAATTGGCGAGTTTGTATAGTTTCTCCATTTTAAACTAACCTATGACTTCAAAGGAGGAATTATGAAATATAGTTGTAGGTAGTTATCTCTTCTATAATGATGGAGGAGTCAAAGGTAATGATCATTGAGGTTGCTACTATTAGATCTTACATTAATACACTTACTTTTTTGACATTTGATGAAAAGACGTAAATAGGGACATCAATAATAAAATAGGGATATCTTAATCTTTATGAGCTCAAATTCTTATTTTATTACTGATGTCCCTATTTGATATAATAGCATCAATATAAAAAACAAAGCACTGACCAATCAAATAGGGACACGAGGTGCTCAAACAGTGAGATCATAAAACAATATATTTAGTCTTAATAAAATCTTATAAAACAACATATATTGTGTGAAGTGTTTGATCTCTCTTTATTTGTTTTGGTGTTGATATTCACTATGTGGTACTCCCCGTTTATGATCATTTCATGAGGAAATATCTTAATGGCTTGTGGGCTGCAAGCTAGGGCATCATACATCGTTCATGAGTTCACTGTTTAATACTGGCATTTTTTACATCTTTTCATTTAGAATGCTTGATGACCCGCGAGCTTTGAGAGCTAGGGCATCATTTCTATTACCTTCAAGGCATTGTGTGAAGTGTTTGATCTCTCTTTATTTTTTTTGTTGTTGATATTCACTATGTGGTACTCCCCATTTATGATCATTTCATGGGGAAATGTCTTGATGGCTTGCGGGCTGCAAGCTAGGGCATCATGCATTGTTTATGAGCTCATTGTTTAAGCACCTCATGTCCCTATTTGATTGACTGGTGATAAAGTAGTGAGCTCATAAACACTGCATGATGCCCTAGCTTGCAGCCTGCAAGCCATCAAGACATTTCCTCATGAAGTGATCATAAATGGGGAGTACCACATAGTGAATATCAACAACAAAACAAATAAAGAGAGATCAAACACTTCACACAATGTATGTTATTTTATAAGATTTTATTAAGACTAAATATATTGTTTTATTGAGATTTTATTAAGGCAAAGTATTTTGGGTTAGTTTTATATTTTTTTATAAGATTTTATTAAGACTAAATATAAGATTTTATAAGTTGTGCACCATGTATTGTTTTATACACTATTTATTTCATTGTGACCGTGAGCTTGGCATTTGTAATGTATTTTCTATTATTGGATCGATGTCACCATGTAGTTGAGGCTATAGATGCATTGAAGTAATGAAGCTACCCACATTCTATGTGCTTTGAGCTGATGAAATTTTTATCATCATGATGAAGTAATAATGCATTAACTGTCTTACTGATGTCCCTATTTTATTGGTTGGTGCTCTATTTGTTATATTGCTGCTATCAAAATAGAATGGAAATGGGGATTCAATGCATCTACAGCCTCAACAAAATTGAGAAATTGATCCAATAATAGAAAATACATTACAAATGCCAAGCTCACGGTCTCAATGAAATAAACAGTGTATAAAATAATATATGGTGTTGTATCGTCTTAAAATGGAAGCACTTCCATGATAAGAGTGTTTAGCCCTCTAAATAAGTGGTTTTTGATCATGTTAAGCACCTTGATCAGGTCTTTGCATGTATCTGGCTTTCTCCCCACTTTCCACTTTTTCTTGGCACTTGATTTCTTCATTCTAGGTGAAATTAGGGTTAGGATCCTGAGGATTCTCCTTAATTTCCCTCTTCCATGGCTCTATTTTCTAGGTAGGATTTAGAAATAGGTCCTCCTGGCCTTCATCATAGTAATCATAGGATTTTATGTCTATCCTTGACATTTTGTCCTGTTCTGATATCTTTCTAGGTTTCTGGGCATCCCCTGGACCTCCTGACCTGGTTTTGACTGAATTTGGGCATAGGGTCAAATTCAAGGTTGATCTTGACTAGGTCAGGATCAAGGTCAAACCTAACTAGGTTAGGTCCAACCTCAATTTTTCCCCCCTCATTCAAATTTCTAGAATCCTAGATTTCTGGGCATCGGGCTTTTGAGATATTTATTTTTCGGCCTCCGAGTTGGCCATTTTGGGTTTCAGATGGTAAATCCTCTAACTGCATTTAATCTAGGTATATTTTCTAAAAGTTAGGACCTAATTGGGATTTAATTCTCCAAGGTGGCCCCTCTAGAGGATTGTGCCCTAGTTCACCATAAAAGGAGCCCTTCCTCTCTCATTTTCTCCATCAAGTTTCCAAGCGATCCATTATTCACATCTCATCCACAATCAAGAAATTTCATGAGGAAGATCTCAAGTGAAAGAAAGTGAATTAAAGTATTCAAGCAAGCGTTCAATCATTCAAGTGTTCAAGCATCCACCCATCAAGGAGAGCCATTGTTAGCTATTGAAGGATTCAATCTCTTTGGAGCCCCCTTTGATGATCCATCCTTCCACATTCATTCAAGCCTTCTCATATGCAAAGATCAAGTCAAGATTGGTGTTGAAGATCAAATGCCATTGATTGGAGACATCCTACATTCATCCTACATCCATTGAAGCATTCCTACTTGTGGATTTGAGGATTCAAATCCTCTACAAGGACTTCAACATAAGTGAGGTGATTTGTTTCAATTACTTTGTTTATGCACACTATATTTCAATTCAATTTCAAGGTTAATTTCTAAATTGGGGTTTGACCAAGGCAAACCCCCCATACAACAAAAACCCCCATTTTATTGTAGGTACAGGTGTGGAATTTTAGTTTTGAGAGTGAATTTGGATACCCTTTTCGGAAAACTTCTGAGATCTGCGAACATAATTTGAATCGGACTTCAAATAAAGAATGTAGTATTTGACCTTTTATGAGGATCAAACCCAACCTGAGCTCATCTTGGAGAAATATTTCTAGATTTTCTCTGTCTCGGCATTTCCAATCTGGAACAAGTTTTAGAATTGCCCCAAAGTACACACAAACATCAGAATTTGACATTTTCCAGATCTGACCTAATTTGAGGTTAGTATTTGTATTTCAATTATTCCATATTTCAAGCATAATTTCTTTCAACAGGGAAATATTGGATTTACTCTCTCTCTCTCTCTTCCATATTCTCCATAAATTGATTCAATTGAGTATTAACCTCTTAGTTGATCAAATTGGATCTCTTCTTTGGGAATTTGGGTTTGGGAATAGATCTCATATTTCTGCCCTTCCCTTTACATTTGAATAGAGTTGAATCCATTTTAACCCTATTCATTTTGGTGAGCCCGACATACTTACTCTCTTTACTTTTGTGGAATTGGATGCCTTATTGTGCTTTCATTTTATCTTGTTAGTATTAGATTTTTCCTTTGTGTTAGATCTTGCATGCTAATTAGATTTCATATTCATGCTTTATTTGTCCTTAGTTTAGTTCATTTGCATTACATTGGTTTATAAGCTTTACTACCACTAGTCCTACTTATAATATTCTAGTTAGAATAAGTCATAGACTCATGTGTGCCTTTGATCTTGAATCTTCTTGTCCTTTCCTTAGGATCCCGGATGATAACTTGATTCTTCATGATTCCAATCCTACTATGGAGCAAAAATCTTCTCACTCATCTCATGATGAGGATGATGCTTTAAGAATTCCTCTTGAGCAAGTCCAAAAACTTTCCACTGACTTGACAAAATGGGTAATTGGCTTCTTCAAGAAAACCATAATCAAGATTCCATTCAAGCTATAGAGGCTCTTAAGAAAGTTCTCCGTGATAGTGATCAAGGTGTTAACCTCTTGCGTGGTATTACTCACCTTGTGCATTCAAATGTTAAACCTTTAGTTCAAGATTTAGGTTTGATTCCTCCTATCACTATTGTTGAACCTCCTTCTAATCCTTTACCTAGTATTCCTACCTATACTCCTCTTTTGGTGACTGTGACGGTTCCCTCTGTTCCTATGAGTGTTCCTCATGTGTCCCTTCCTACATCACAACCTCCATATCATAATGTTCCTTTCATTTATTCCAATCCACTTCCAACTGTAGTTCCTAATGTTCCTCCACTTGTGTCTTCTATTCCTGCAGCTTCTTACACTTTACCTAGTGTGTCTAATGTTGCTACTCCTCCTATTTCCTCTAATGATTCAACAATCATCAGTTTGGCTCAAACTGTATCATCCTTACAACAACAACTTGCTTCCTTAACTCAAAACAATTTTAGTATTCCTACATGTGACATGGGAAGTCCCTTGTCCCAAGACATCATTCGTACTCCTATTCCTCAGCAAGGTGAGATACCTCATCTTGAGAATTATAATGGAAAAGGAGATCACGTTCATCATGTTAAAACATTCCAAATCCTTTGTAGTGATTATGCTCATGACCATAGGATTTTAGCCAAACTGTTTGTTAGAATCTTCCATGACAAGGCCTTACAATGGTATTGCTCTTTGCCTCCTTATTCTATTGATTCCTTTCCTCAACTTGCTAATGCCTTTATTCAAAAATTTCAAAATAATATTGGCCTGCAAGTGTCTTTGACTGATTTGATGCATTGTAAACAAACTGCTAAAGAAAAATTGATTGAATTTATTGGTAGATTTAAGCATTTGTATGCTTAGATTTCCTATCATGTTCCTGATATTGATATTCAACATATGTTTATTTCAAATTTGCAAAAAGATATTAGTTATAAGATTCTGCTTACTGAATTTACCTATTTTCAACAACTTTGTGCAATGCTTCATCATTATCAATTACAAGTGAGTCAATTTGAGAGAAACACTCCAATGGCTCCTGTTCTAGTTGATAAGAGTGATGTTGCTCCTAATCCAAACAAATTTCAAAAATTCAACAACTATGTCAAGATAAACAAGCAAGCGAATGCAGTTGCTAATCAAGTTGTTGTTGCATCTCACAATGCCACTTCTGCATCCCCTACTTTTTGATTAAATCATGTGTCTACTCCTCTTTCTGAATCTTTACATGCTATTATGAATAGGTTGTTAGCTGCTAATATGATTACTTTACCTCCTATTCGACCTCTTTTACCTACTATGATTATATCTAAATCTTTTGATCAAAATGATTTTTGTCAATATCATCGTCAGAATGATCATGATACTAAGAAATGTTATTCTTTAAAACATAAGGTTCAAGATCTAATTGACTCTAAGGCTTTATCTGTTGATAATCTAGATAGTAGTGGAAATAAATCTATCTCTCCTCCTAATCAGAACCTTCAAATTTATACAAACCCTTTACCTATGCATGATACTAATACTATTGCTCAACCATCTGCTATGGACATTGTGTATGATTCAAATATGGATGATCTCAATCATGTTGTTAATCAAGTGGAGCATTTTGATCAATCTATATCTCCACCTCAACCTCAACTTCAACCTCAACCTCAAATTTAACCTCAGGTTCAATCTCAATCTCAACCTCAGATTCAACCTCACATTCAATCTCAACCTCAACCAAAACCTAAACCTAAAATGAAAACTCAACCTAAACCTCAACAACAATTTAAGAATAAAAGACCTCAGGAACTTTTGAGTACCTTTGATGAATCCGAGACTATTAAAGCTCCTGATGGTCCCCTTTACATTGCTGCTAGGATTGCTCAGAAACCTACTCGTGGTTGTCTTGTTGATCCTACATCCTTAGTCAATGTTATCACTGAAGAAAATATTTTTATGAAAAGCTTACAACATGAATTTTATGATACATCAGATGTGTGGACTCAAACTTTCAATGGTTTTCTTTATCCATCCTTTGGTTCTATTACTTTACCGGTTGAACTTTGTGGAAAAATTGTGAACACTACCTTTGTTGTTGTTCCTACTTCTGATCAATTTCAAGTTAAGCTAGGTTTGCCTTGGTTGACTGCCATTCATGTTTTTGCTTCACCTATCCATAAGTGTCTTAAGTTCATTCATGATGAAGAATTGAAGATGATTAATGATAGTCTATATCAACCTTCTAGGCCTAGAGATTGTGCTACTCTGGATTTCTTTTGGCCTTCATTACCTAATTCATGTCCTCCTCGACCTGATAATATTTTTTGATCATATCAAGCTTATAAACATCATAAAATTCTTGAATTAAGTTCACCTCCTAGGGATCTTAATCATGGTCTTTTACCTACACCTTCTATACCTCCTTTAACTATGACCTCTAGCTCTGTTAATCAAGTTCCTTCTTCCGAACCTATCAAAGATCTTGTGATTTTTTCTCCTATGGTTAATAATCCTATTGATCTTCCTAAAGAACCTATAAAGGATCCTATGATTGTTCCTCCTAGTTCTCAACCTATTTAAAATAAATCAAAATGAAATCAATATGCTAATGAACGTCATAAAAAGCATCGTGCTCATGCTAAAGCTCAAAGATCTCTACCTTCTACGGATAAACCTATGCATAATGTGGTAGAACATATTGTTACTAATAATGATGTTCACATGCATGATTATGATGATTCTATTCATATCTTAGATCCTATTTTGATTAATTTGGATGAAGAAGATACTCTTGATGATACTAATGATGTTAATGATGACTATGAAACTATTGACATTGACATTGATTTACCTAATATCATTTCATCACAATTGACTCTTACACTTAGTGTCAAACATAGTGATTCTCAAGAGGATCCTTGTTTGGAACTGGCTATCATTCCTACTATGTTGGATATAGTCCCTCTTGTGAGTTACCCACCTTCCCTAAATGATATACAATGATATGGGGAAAGTAGGTGGCACGCTTGATCGCTTTGTCCTTTGTGGTAGCTTTGTTGTGTGTTTTCCTGCTATATTGTGCTTTTCCCGTAATGCGTTTGCTAAATGTTGTGAGATTACTTTATACGATCCTTGTTACTCAGTTGGTACAAGGTGATAAAAGAGTCAAAACTATTGTTCAAATTATTCTATGCATTGTTCAATGTTATGTTGTAACTGTGCTATTGTTTGTAAGTGTTTCCTTGTGTAATCTACTTGGATTTGAGATATGATAGCACTAATTCTTTTTGGTCTCCATGTCACGGTCTGAAAAGATTCTCCTTCGTATATCTTATGTGATCTTTCCTCCTTTGTGATTGTAGTTCTACTTTCTTTGGGGAATGATGTCAATTCATTTGCAATAATATCATATATATATTATCTTATGATCATATTGACCCCACAATAGGTAGATCCCTTCTATGTTCTCTATATGTTTCTTTGATATTTCCCTTGATTTGTCTTCATCTGGGGGCATCTTGACATGGAAACGTAATCAGTGGAGTTGTTTATGTTTTTGTTAAAGACATTGCTCCTATTAAAGTGTCAGCAATGACTTTGACATGGGGGCATAGACTCTACTCACTTGTTGCACACACGCACTTTTCAATACACACATATTTTTCAAGATACTTTTTCACTTTTTGGATTAGTAATTAATCCTTAAAGCATGGGTTTATATTTTAGGATCTCTTGATCCCTCCAGTTTCAAATACACATATTTTGATCCCTTAAGGTCAGAGGTGTCCTTAAGATGGGGTCTCTTTTATTTTTTGGTTTTATTTTTATGGAATAGAATGTTCCTAAGGATGAATCCTTGATGGGTTGACTAGTGAGTAGCCACATTCATTAGGTGGTTCAATTCCATCTTTCTAGTTGCGCCATTTTTCCTGTGTGGTTTACAATGGGACATAAGTTCTCATTGGGTGAGGTAATCAAACCTTCTTTCTCTCTCTAGAGATTTCTCTCTTATTGTGATCTAGGATTCAATAAAGACTTGAGTCCCTGGGGGCTTAAGGTTTCTCTTTGTCCCTTGGATTACAATAAGATTATCTTTTTATTCTGATCTCCTTTACCAAGAGTTTGCATCGAGTCCATACTCTTGCTAAAGTGGGGCCTTAATGTATCATCTTAAAATGGAAGCACTTCCATGATAAGAGTGTTTAACCCTCCAAATAAGTGGTTTGGGGTCATGTTAAGCACCTTGATCGGGTCTTTTCATGTATTTGGCTTTCTCCCCACTTTCCACTTCTTCCTGGCACTTGATTTCTTCATTCTAGGTGAAATTAGGGTTAGGATCCCAAGGATTCTCCTTAATTTCCCTCTTCCATGGCTCTATTTTCTAGGTAGGATTTAGAAATAGGTCCTCCTAGCCTTCATCATAGTAATCATAGGATTTTATGTCTATCCCTGACATTCTGTCCTGTTCTGATATCATTTCTAGGTTTTTGGGCATCCCCAGGACCTCCTGACCTAGTTCTGACTGAATCTGGGCACAGGGTCAAATTTGAGGTTGATCCTGACTAGGTCAGGATTGAGCTTGAACTTGACTAGGTTAGGATCAAGTTCAAACTTGACTAGGTCAGGTCCAACCTCGATTTTTCCCCCCTCATTCAAATTTCCAAAATCCTAGATTTTTGGGCATCGGGCTTTTGAGATATTTATTTTCTCGCCTCCGGGTTGGCCATTTCGGGTTTCAGGATGGTAAATCCTCTAATTGCATTTAATCTAGGTATATTTTCTAAAGGTTAAGATCTAATTGGGATTTAATTCTCCAAGGTGGCCCCTCTAGAGGATTGTGCCCTAGTTCACTATAAAAGGAGGCCTTTCCCTCTCATTTTCTCCATCAAGTTTCCAAGCGATCCATTATTCACATCTTATCCATAATCAAGCAATTTCATGAGCAAGATCTCAAGTGAAAGCAAGTGAATTCAAGCATTCAATCAAGCCTTCAAGCATTTGAGTGTTCAAGCATCCATCCATTAAGGAGAGCCATTGTTAGCTATTGAAGGATTCAATCTCTTTGGAGCCCCCTTTGATGATTCATCCTTCCACATTCATTCAAGCCTTCTCATATGAAGAGATCAAGTCAAGATTGGTGTTGAAGATCAAATGCCATTGATTGGAGACATCCTACATTCATCTTACATCCATTGAAGCATTTCTACTTGTGGATTTGAGGATTTGAATCCTCTACAAGGAATTCAACATAAGTGAGGTGATTTGTTTCAATTACTTTGTTTATGCACACTATATTTCAATTCAATTTCAAGGTTAATTCCTAAATTAGGGTTTGACCAAGGCAAACCCCCCATACAACAAAAACCCCCATTTTCTTGCAGGTTTAGAAGCAGAATTTCAGATCTAAGAGCAAATTTGGATACCCTTTTCAGAAAAATTTTGAGATCTGTGAACAAAATTCAAATCAGACTTCAAATAAATAATGTAGTATTTGACCTTTTATGAGGGTCAAACCTGACCTGAGCTCATCTTGGAGAAATATTTCTGGGTTTTCTCTGTCTTGGCATTTCTAGTCTAGAACAAGTTTTAGAATTGCCCGAAAGTACACATAGACATCAGAATTTGACATTTTCCAAATCTGCCCTAATTTGAGGTTAGTATTTGTGTTTCAATTATTCCATATTTCAAGCATAATTTCTTTCATTAGGGAAATATTAGATTTACTCTCTCTCTCTCTCTCTCTCTTCCATATTCTCCATAAATTGATTCAATTGTGTATTAACCTCTTGGTTGATCAAATTGGATCTCTTCTTTGGGAATTTGGGTTTGGGAATAAATCTCATATTTCCCCCCTTCCCTTTACATTTGAATAGAGTTGAATCCATTTTAACCCTATTCAGGTGCACAACAACAACAAGCATGCGATGACAACAATAACATTGCATGATGCCCGAGCTCAAATTCAAAATAATAAGTGTATTAATATATGATCTAATAGAAGCAACCTCATTGATCATTACCTTTCACTCCTCCATCATTATAGAAGGGATAACTACCTACAAGTATATTTCATACTCCTCCTTTGAAGTCATAGGTTAGTTTAAAATGGAGAAAGTATACGAACTCACCAATTTAATCTTATAAAACAACATATATTGTGTGAAGTGTTTGATCTCTCTTTATTTGTTTTGTTGTTGATATTCACTATGTGGTACTCCTTGTTTATGATCATTTCATGAGGAAATGTCTTGATGGATCATGGGCTGCAAGCTAGGGCATCATGCATTGTTTATGATCTCACTATTTGAGCACCTCATGTCCCTATTTGATTGGCTGGTGCTCAAACAATGAGTTTATAAGTAATGCATGATGCCCTAGCTTGCAGCCCGTGAGCCATCAAGACATTTCCTCATGAAATGATCATAAACGGGGAGTACCACATAGTGAATATCAACAAAAAAACAAATAAAGAGAGATCAAACACTTCACACAATGCCTTGAAGGTAATAGCAACGATGCCCTAGCTCTCAAAGCTCGTGGGTATGACTCTTCTAACTATTATCAATTTAATGCTGTAAATCTTGACATAGAATTTGATATCAACCTATCATATATCCATTCCAAATGATATAACTCTATTTGAATAAACATACATTCTAACCATTTGACAAAATGTCCATATGAAATTTAGAGCAATACATTAATTTTATAGCGAATTCATGATTTATAATGCCCCTTGATTTATAGTGAATTAATTTTATAGTGAATTCATGATTTATAATTCAATTGAAGCAACTCAATGTGTTTTAACTCAAGAATACCCCTTGCTTGGTTTCTTACAAAGCCTTTGGCGACATCTGTTAGAAAATTAAAAGTTTGGTTGAAGTAAGTGTATAAACGAAGGATGAAACACATAGGAAGCTATGAGAAGCTATGAGAAGCTATGAGAAGGTGACATGAAGCTAATGAAAGGAGGCATCTCCAATTTTTTTTTCACATATACACATTAAGGATCATGTCAGATAGTACAAGGGAATTCAATCAAAATAGGGAGACAATCACTAGATTGTTGTCTAACTTTCAAAGAGAAGGTGATGACAAATGTTATTGTCCATGCAAGAGTTTTAATGGCTTAAAGAAAAGTAGAATCAAAATCAAAACAAAAAAGAGAAATTGTAGGGAGAATGGTCACATTGAAGGGGGGTTTTATTATCATCTAGTGGTAAGTTGTTTGTTATATTGTTTTCACAATTAATATACATATGAACCATGGAAGGAGGTTTGATTATCACATTGAAGGGGGGTTTGATTATCATCATTTTTATATAGGTCAATCTCCCCAATGTGAATATAGAGGAACATGGAGGTGTGAGTATTGAAGTTGAAGATCATGATCCCATAGAAAATGATGATCATGTGCCATAAAACACATTTGAAGATGATGGTATGAATGCATTGATCATTGACACATTTGGTACTGGTGTTGTTGGTGCTGGTGTTGTTGCTAATGATGATGATTATGATGAGGATGACATTGGTATCATCCATGATATACCTCTACTTGAGAAGGTGGACATGGCCCTTTACGAAGGCTCCCAATATACTCTTCTCTCTATTGTATTGTTGTTGGTGAATTTGAAGGTTATGAATGGTTTATCCAACATAGCAATGTCACGTATGCTAAGGTTTGTCATATATGTTATTATAGTCTATAAAAGGTGAAACATGTACCATTAAGATTATTTATAATAACAGATTATATTATTTGTTGTAGATTGATAGGTGAGTTTCTGTTACCACCATCAAATGTTCTCCCTCACTCGTACTGAGAATTATGTGCCACTATGAAACATATTGGAATGGAGTATCAAGCAATAGATGCTTGTCCCAAAGATCATATTATTTATCATAAAGAACATGAAAATGCAACAGAATTCCCTGAATTCCATACGAGCAGATATCAAGATGATCAAATGACAAAAAGGGTGCCTCACAAGGTTCTTCATTACATCCCTATTATTCCATGTCTGAAACAATTATTCATTGTGCAATAGCTTGGCACAATCTATGGATTACCATGCATACGGCAGGAGTCAAGATAACATTATTCGAATGCCTGTGGATGGTTCATCATTTATGGACATAGAGGAAAAGTGGCTAGACTTTAAAGAAGAACCTTGAAATCTCAGGCTTTCTCTGGTAGCAAATAGTGTCAATCCGCATGGAGAGATGAAATCCATTTACTCGGTGTGGCCTATTTTTGTTATAAACAATAACCTTCCTCCATGGATGTCAATAAAGAGGGAGAACATTATGTTGGCAATAATTATTCTGGGTATCTTATTATTTGATAGTTATCTAGATGTAATTATAAGTCTTGGAGTGAAATGATCACAATAATTATCTGATGTTGTTGTTAATTCAACTAGGTAAGTACCAAGTGAAAGATATGAATGTATATATTACACCTCTTATCGATGATCTGTTGGTGTTATGGAATAGTTTCACTATGTATGACATCTCTAGACCAATTGGACAAAGATAATTTCAATTCCATGCAATGCTTGTGTGGACAATTCATGATGCTCCAAGGTTGACACATTTCTGTGGTATGTTATGGTGAATTCTAGTTGTACACAATAATTCAAATTCTAAAAATATACATATTTAATCCAATTGTATCAATATCTTGTAGGTCTTCAAACAAAGGGAAAATTTGCATGTCTAATGTGTGGTCCAAAGATGAAATCTCATCATTCCAAAAGTCTAAGAAAGTAGGTGCTTGATGAGTATAGGAACTTCCTCCCTAGAAATCATAAGTATCAAAGTGCGGAAAGACATCTTTTCAATGGGAAAGAAGAGACTACATCAAAGCCCTGAATAATGACACCTCACCTATGGTAGTTGGAATATAATAGAATTTGAGGTAATATCATTCCACCTAATGGTCAATGTTTGAAAATTATATATTTTGATTATGTTTTGTTAGCTAATTATGTAGTTGATGATCTTGAAGGTCGTGAAGGCATCACTGACCAGCTTCCAAAGGGACTAAAATATTATCCCAGAGAATTTAGTAGGCTGCCCTACTATGAACAGCTACAAATTGTGCATTTTTTTGATACTACGCATATTGGTAAGAATGTAACAGAGACACTGTAGAAAATATTGGATGGAAGGCGTGACAAAGAAAAACTTGGCAAAATTTGTGGTGACATTCATGATTCCAATCATGTAATGAAAAATATCATTGAATCAAATAACAATGGAGACTGGATTAATGCAAGTGCTCTTCCTTGGTTATTAACAAAGCAAAAAAGTAATGCCATAAAAGAAGTCATCCGAAAAATTTGATTTCCTACAGAATTTGCTACGGATATAAGAAATCTCATATCAAAGAAAAATGATTTTGGGTCAGGGATGAAAATGCATGATTGGCATACCTTTATCAAGGTAAGTCATAGTCTTTTGTATTTACAATATATTTGTGTAACCGCATTCAATTTTCATTGTATGAAATGATCAGTTGAAAATTGTTGCAGTATTTGCTACCCCTATCTCTCCTAGAGAACTTCAAAAATAATATCAAACAAGTGATATATGATCTTGGAAAATACATGAGGTAAGCAGTGATATTTGTTCAATATATCAAACAAGTAATATATTGTAAAGTCTCTTATTTATATATTTATGTGTCTTGAATCCCTTATAGGTGGTTTTCATCTAAAGAAATCCATAAAGAAGATATAAAATATTGGAAGAAAAGAATTTGTCGACTAATGTGTGAAATGCAAAAGTGTTTACCTTCAGCTTTTTTCAATGCACAAGAACACTATCTCATTCACCAAGTTGAGGAGATTGAATTGTATGGACCTGTACATGCTAGGTCAATGTGGATGGTTGAGAGACACTTGAAATTTTTGAAAGGTTTGGTATGACAAAGAGCACATCTCAAGAGTTATATGGTTGAGGGATATATGGTATACTAGATGATGGTGTATGTTACTCAATATCTTCCTAATCTTGCAGCAAAGACCCATATAGATTGCATTTGGGATCTTGACTCCATTAAAAAATTTGAAGGGGAGTACTTGGTGGGCAATAGTAGATTTAGGAAACTGAAAGGTAATAAATCATGAGTTGTTATTGTAATTAATTAATTCTTAATCTTCAAAATAAATATGTTGTAAGTCATATATTTACTTTTGTACAGCTGCTAAAGAGTGGGATGCAATACATTTGTTTATTGCAAACAATCAAGATTGGATGATGGTATGGATTGAATGATGTCAACATGATGGTCATAGATTAACATGGGAATCTATGTCTTCATTGGTTATACAAGCTCATCGTAATGGAGATCCCAATGTTACAAAAAAGGAAATAGATTTAGCATATGGTTTGAGAGATCACCAGGTACTTATAAATTTGTTAATTAATCAACTGTATGTTTTTCAACTCATGATGCAATAATTTATACATTTTTGACATTATCGCAGGTGAAACACCACAAGGCTATGTTATACAATAGTTATAAATTTCACATCAAAAAGTTAGATGACATGAAGAGAACTTGTGATTCTGGGATAAGTGTAGTGTTCCAGGTGACTAATATTTCATCTAGAATTGACTTACATCCTCGAGAGTCAAAAAATTGATACTATGGTATTTTGGTTGATATACTTGACTATGACTTTAATTCCTTCAAATTAGTTCTCTTCGTTGTGAAATGGTACAAACTACGACTCAATAACAATGATCTTGATAGAACTATTATTGAACATGACAATGGATTTCCAATGATTAATACAAGGTTGTTTGAGCCAGTTGGAGAAGAGCCCTATGTTCTTCCAAGCCAATGTGAGCAGGTATTTTACTCAAGGTTCCACATAAACTGGGTTGGTCATTTGTTGTTAGACATGATCCAAGAGGAAGGTCGATAAGGTATAATGCAATGGAAGAAGATACTGAGGAAGATGAAGAAGTGGAAGATGATGTAGATGATGATCATGATCCAGAGGAAGTCGGAGAAGAATATGACAAAGAAGATGATGATGATGCTGTTACTGATGATGATGATGCTACTACTGATGATGATGATGCTGAGGATGATGATGAAGATGATGATGATGCTGATGGTGATGATGATGACAATGATGATGATCTTGATGATGAGATGGATGAAGAATAATATCAATGACATGAATGAAATGTACAATTATGCTAGATGTTTGGCATGTTCTAATGATTGTTTTATATGTACTACTCTTATTCACCTTGTTTTATATGTCCTACTTATATCTTTGATCTTTTGTTAAGAGAAATTTTATTCTAAAAGAGTGTATTTAATCTCTATGTGCTTAAACAACCTCACTAGTTAAGACTGTTCTCATTTGTAGTGGGCATGACAAGAATCAAATCACTTGAAAGACACCAGTATTTAGACATGCACAAATTAGTGACATGATTAAGAAAATTACCTTTCTAGAAAGATGTCTTCCCATTTGAGATTTTATCTACATTAGTATGTTACTTTTTATTGCAATTATAATTAGTTCCTTGGTTCCTTAGTAATTTCTTTTTATTGCATGGTTGTCTTTGGTTTGTCATTTTGTTTTGAGTGTCTAGTGATTTAAACCAAAGGCTTCAACTTAGCCAAAAAATGTGCAAGTCTACATTAGTATGTTTCTTTTTATTGTAATTATAATTAGTATGTATGAACAAAATAATGATAATGCAATATTTGTAATAATACAATATTTGTTGAAATAGCGTCGATGACTTCAGTCAATGTGCCTATGTGTCAATGTCATGTTGGCCCATGCATGTTGAAGATGTCACACACAACATGTAATCCTGGGCTTCAATTTTGGGTTTGCCCAAATAGGAAAAAGGTTTGGATACATAATTATATTTTATGTTTAAAAATAATGTGACAACTAATTATTTTATGAAGAACTGATGTACATTTGGTATTGTAGGGAAATAGTGGATTTCAATACTTTCGGTGGGTCGATGAAACCACATTTACATCTACCCCATCTACATCTATACCTGATGTAGGAAATGAGTGTAACTTGTGCAAGGCTTGAGAGGCAGCTAGTGCCACCAAGATTGCTTCAATGGGAAAAGCAAAAATCATATTTATGTGATGCCTTCTTTTTTTAGTTTGTGCACTACTTTGTTGGGACCATATGCGTAAATGTGGTTAACAAAGGACTATTGTAGATACTAATTTTTTTTTTTAGAATTTCTAGTAGATACACATAAAGAACATGCACATAAACAAGACAATTGAGAAACAAAAATGTAGGCATCATGGTCAAAAATTTTTGGACACACAACATAATTGAATGGTATACCTAGATGATGCAACACAACTATCACTCCTCCGGTGCCAAGTTGACACTTCGGGATCCAAAATCTATAGATAAGGAATAAATTTAGAGAGCAGAGGAGGGCTGTAATGACCAAAATAATACAGGGTGCCTATATTATTTCGGTCATTATGGCCCTCCTCCTTCACTCTCTAAATTTATTCTTTATCTATATGGGTTTTGTTTACTGTGGTGTCGACTTGGAACTAGAGGAGTAGTGGCTGTGTTGCATCGTCTGGGTATACCACTCAATTATGTTGTGTTTCCAAAAAACTGTGACCATGATGCCTACATTTATGTTTCTCATATGTTGTGTCCCAAGACCACTTATGACCCTTTACAATCCCTAAGAATACATCTTAGAGGTCTTAAAATGTCGTAAAGGGTCATAAGAGGCTCCTAGGAGAGGTCAGATGAGATTCCACCTTCATGTGGTTGGCCCTGTTAAGTAGATAATGTTAAACTATTCTTGAAATAAAGAGAAGCTCAATAATTTAAGATCTCAATCCATGTATGACAAATATATAAGTCTCTCAGTAATCTAAGTCTCTCATCTTGGTTCACCAAGAAGAAGACTTCTCCCAAGTCATCACGGACACCATAGTGATCTATGAATCTCCGAAGTGCAAGTTCTACAAGTCTCTCTCTTGACATCACATCTAACTCATTCAAAACTGTGACAAAAATGGTAGATGACCCCAGTGATCCATCACAACCCAATCTCAATAACAATGCAAAGAGTAGCTTGATTCTATCTTCAAGCCGATCAATGCACAGTCTACTCAAACTCCAAGTCAAGTCATTGATACACTCCATAGGAACAAAGCACATCCAATTCAGACCAAATAAGTCAAGAAGATGCTCGAATCAAATCCAAATGCCATCAGGTTTGCATATATCCTACAAACACATCAGGTAGAATGCATCTCTGATCGCCACACTACCTTCTTGTGCTAGGGCAGTCACTATCACAAATCTCGATTTGGTCAGATCCATTCCAAATCCAAGTCTCTCGACTTGACTTAATAATCCATGAGCCACTACCAAATCTATTGCAAAGTCATCTCCGAATGACAACCAAATCATGAGTAGGAATAAAAGACCTCGACTCACCAAACCACCTTGCAAGTCAATCAAGATTCAAAAGTAATGCAACCTGCTAGAACTAGATCTGCAACCAGCTCGAACCAGATCTGCAAGAGCACCGTTCTGAATCAATACCAACTCGGTTAACAAATATATATTTTAAAAAAAAAATATTAATTTTCATCGCAACTATGATGACCATACAACAATGACAACTATCTGTTGAAAACATTCGACAGCCAACTGTCACATGTACATTATCATTGTCGGTTAAAAACTACAAATGATGGATATCCATCATAAACTTTTGATGGGTATCCATCGCATGTACAACATCATTGTCATTAAAAACTACAAATGGCAGATATCTATCGTAAACTTTCGACGAATATCCATTGCATGAACAACATCTCCATCACTAAACAAACTACAAATGACAGCAGCCCATCGGAAGATTCTGACGGGTCACCGTCATTTGTAGTTGTTTGCGACGGAGTTGCGTTGCAATTGTGACACCCACAAATAGGCCTGACGGTATGTTCGCCATGTTGGCACCCCCTTTTTGTGATGGCTAGAGTCATCGTAATTACGACACCCATTGTAATCATCATTTTTTTTTACAACAAAATTGTGATGGTAGGGGGTGTCACTTAATCGATGGGATACTGTCAGAATTCAGATGCTCTTCTATCGAAAAAAGGTCTCAAATGTACTAGTGACTCCCAGAAGCTGTTAAAGAAAAAATAGTGTGAAAGATGAGATCCTTCTTCTAGAAGGGATTTGAGGGAAATTCAAAGATGGACTTAATATCCTGGGACAACATATGTAGAAGGAAAGAAGATGGGGGGATCAGTATCAAGAACATAGCTCTCTAGAATAAGGCCCTAGGTGCTAAACTAGCTTGGAACATGGTAAAATATCTAGATTCTAAATGGGTTAGGACCCTAAGATATAAATATTTGGATGGGAATGATAATCTAAGTATCTATAGAGCTCAATGTTTTCCCAAAGGCTCTAGAATATGGAATCTGATCTCATAATGTAGAGATATTATAGTGAAGGGTCTATCTTGGGATGTTAAAGATGGAGATAAATTTCTTTTTTGGGATGATTCGTGGGGAGGATACCCCTCATTAAGATCAGTTTTAGAAGATGATAGGTCAACTGATTTAGCTATCTCTTCAATGGGAGGTTACTAACAAGATTATATAGAGTTTGTAGATGAGGAAAGGTTAGCAGGCTACAAGTGGAAATCATTAGCCCACTTGAACCTCCCAAGGAGGTTCTTGGATCTTTTTGAAGAAAACCTAAGGAGTAGAACGATACTTCTTAGAAAAGGGTAAGACTTAATTATTTGGGCAAGAGCAAAAAATGGGATATATAGTGCTAAAGAAGGTTATGATTATCTCCAAAAGAGATCTTCAAGGAAAATAGACCTTCTGATAGACCTATGCTAGAACAAAGAAGGTCTACCCAAAGCAGGGATGTTTGCATGGTCAACATTACAAAAAATGATTCTTACAACAGAATGGTTTACCAAAATTGGTTTTAAAGGCCCATCTAGATGTGTTCTATGTGAGAAGGACTCTGAAGATGTGGATCACCTACTGATAGGATGTGAGTTTTCAAACAGATGTTGGAATTGGCTGTTATCAAAATTAAATTGGAAAATAGCTCTCCAAAAAGACATCATTGGCTTTTTGAAGAGCTGGCCTAGAATGGCTAATAATGACCTTTTTGTTAAAATATGGAAAATAGCCCCTTCAATGCTTATCTGGGAAATTTGGAAGGAAAGGAATAGAAGATTATTCAAAGAATCTAGGTTAAGTATTAATCAATTCCTTTCTAAATTAGAAGCTTGTATAGTGGAAGTAGTTAATAACATAAATTTGTTAGGAAAAGATCCTTTTTGATTAGTGACAGTATACTTAGGAAGAATTGGTTTGGTTTGAAGATTCCCTCCTTTATAGGTAATAATAGTGGGGAGAGAAATTTGATAAGGGCCAATTGCATATGGCAGCCACTAGTAGAAGGCTGGTATAAAATTAATTTTGATGGAGCCTCAAGAGGTAACCCAGGCGAAGTAGGTGCTGGGTGTTGTATTTGTGACTGAAAAGGGGGTAAGATTGTGAGAAAATCTTTGTACCTCAGACAGGAAACAAATAATTTTGCAGAACTCAGGGCTTTATTAAAAGGGTTAAAACTTTGTAAAGGCTAAAATTAGATAAAATAGAAATTGACTCTGGATCCTCTTTAGTTATAAATGTGGTAAGAAGAGGAACAACACCAAATTGGCATTTGAATGAAATGGTCTATAAAATCATGGAAACCCTATTAACTATTCCGTTCTACACTATTGACCATATATATAGAGAAGGCAATAAAGTAGTGGATCATCTAGAGAATACAGGAGCGGATGGTATTAACACTGAACTTATTAGCATAGATTAGGCCTTGGAAGTTAGTATAAGATCAATACCAGTTGTTATGGGCCCTCTCCTAATTAAGATTAGTTGAGAAGGAGGTAAGATATAGAGCAGCTCAGTAATTCCCTTAAATGGTTATAAATAAAGAGGCATTAAAACTAACCAACATTTCTCAAAAGGAAATTTAGAAATATCAAACTAACTAAGTAAAAAGGAAGTAATCAGGTATCTTAGGTTAGATTGGACATTGGTGGTTTCTCAGAAGAATTAGGATTAGTAATTAGGCTCTTTATTATAACATCCCAAGTAGTATCTAGCCCAAATATTAATCATCTATGCTAAAAATGAGGAAGGAGATCGAGTAATTAAGGAGTAGGTAAAATAATGATTTTGCAATAATACTGAGTATGGGATAATCTAGATTATTAAAAGAGGAGAAGAGTAAGAATAATAATTAAAGAATACAATTATTTTAGCTTTAATAAGAATCTTGGAACAATCTCCGAAACCATTGGTATTCCCGAGATACCTCAAAAGTTGGCTTTTCACTTTCGATTTTAGAAGAATTGATATGACATTAGATAAGATTTTAAGGAATAATGACCTAGCTGCTAACTTTTCTCCTTGTTAATCTAAAAATTTCCTATTTTAGTAGGTGCATATAGAAACATCCTCTAGTGATCAACTTTCAGCTGGCAAGCACTCCCTATTTTACCAAGTACAAGGCATGATGTGAGGTGATGGAGCATTAAAGAAGGTAAGGATCTACATGATATCAAGTTACTACATTTTAAACACTCAATGAACTATGATGAAGGAGGTTAAATAGTATTGAAGTTAGGACTGGTACATAATTTTTTGCCCAAATCTTCAATCGGAGCTTAAAATGGAGTCAAGGATTTTAACTTTCCCCTTGCATGATAATAGGCAAATGGCGTTTAGGGGCTTGATTAAGCCTAAGAGATGGAATGGTATCCTTAACTCTCTCTCGGATTTAGCTTGAAGAGCCTTAAAAAAAGGCCTAGGGGATGATAATTTTAACAATAAATTCTCCATCCGAGTAAATGGCCACATAGTGGGGCTTTTTATAGCACTGGCTACATTCAATGGGGTGGAGAAGGACAGGATAATAGCGGCGGCCAGAGCAATATTCAAAAAGGATTTTTTGGCTGGTTTAGAAAAGGTGGTTTATGGAATAAACACAAATTTGATTAAGAGAGCCTCTAAGTAGAAAAATTAGATTAAGAGAGCCTCTAAGTACGGGTGAAGCATTAGCTCAGGTTAAGGATCTCCACTAGATCAATATGTCCCATATCATTAGGAACCCTACAATTGTGGACCTCTAACATGACTGGTTAACCATTCTTAATACAGAGGCATTTATAGGGCATATATTTTCCCTCTCAAACAAGGAGGAAATAGACCCATATATAGATTTTAGGGGAAGGTACTTTGTATGAGGATCAACAAACTATTTTATCATCATGATTTATCTTACTTTACAAATAGCTCATAGCATTTTAAGTATGGATTTTATCATTTTCTCAGAGCCCTCTCAAATTGGTTGTATTTAGTGCAAATGTTCATTCCTTGGTTAACAGTTAGCCATCATTGAAGAATCTCATAGTATATGTGAGACATCTGGGTAGAATTGATAAAAGATAGTTCCTTTATCATTAATTCATAATTCTAGTAAATAGGTAAGCTTATCATCCTTGGAGGACGCTACGATCATGGACAAAGGTAAAAAAGATGAAGGTCAGAGTATTCCTTAGGATTGGATCAATTAGGAGATTCAGGAGATTAAGCTCCATCTTAATTCTCTGGAGAAAACTATAGAAACCCTGAATGTGAAGCTGGAGAATAAGATTCTGGATAAGGTAAACAATAAAAGCTGGAAGGAGGAGATAACTGCCAAGATCAACAAAATTGTTCACAATAAGGTGAAGGAAATTAAGGTCAAAGTTAGCAACAATGGGAAAATGATTAATGAAGTCCTCTAGCTGCTACCTTTTCTCCTCGTTAATCTAAAAATTTCCTATTTTAGTAGGTGCATCTAGAAACATCCTCTAGTGATCAACTTTCAGCTGGCAAGCACTCCCTATTTTACCAAGTACAAGGCATGATGTGAGGTGATGGAGCATTAAAGAAGGTAAGGATTTGCATGATATCAAGTTACTACATTTTAAACACTCAATGGACTATGATGAAGGAGGTTAAATAGTATTGAAGTTAGGACTGGTACATAATTTTTTGCCCAAATCTTCAACCAGGGCTTAAAATGGAGTCAAGGATTTTAACTTTCCCCTTGCATGATAATAGGCAAATGGGTTTAGGAGCTTGATTAAACCTGAGAGATGGAATGGTATCCTTAACTCTCTCTTGGATTCAGCTCGAAGAGCCTTAAAAAAAGGCCTAGAGGATGATAATTTTGACGACTTCTCCACCCAAGTAAATGGCCACATAGTGGGGCTTTTTATAACACTAGCTGCATTCAATGGGGTGGAGAAGGAAAGGATAATAGGGGCGGCTAGAGCAATATTCAAAAAGGATTTTTTGGCTAGTTTAGAAAAGGCGGTTTATGGAATATACAAAAATTTGACCATCCCCTATTTAGAAATTTACATGAGAATGGCTATGGTGGACTTCCCCTCCATCCCAAATTTCTAGCACCTTCCTATTCTACTTTTCAAAGATGAAAGCAAATTTGATAGGCACTTGCCAGAAATGAGGAGAAATTTGGACTTTCTGATAAAGACATTTCTAAAGGAGCAAGTTGAATTGGAATGGGTTCTAAATTATTGGAGAGCCAAGGGATTCAACATCCTAGAGGAGCTTGATGAAGATGAGATCAATAATGTCATGATAGTTTCCCCCTCAGTACGAAAGAGCTCGAGGAACTCTACAAACAAATAGGAGGAAGAGGAAATAGTCATCTTGAGAAGGGATGGAGAAGCTTGGAGCTGCAGTGTTATAAATAAAGATTAAATGTTAGTATCTAGTCTTAGTATAAATAGTATTATAAAGTTCTCTCCAATAGGCTAAGTAAATAGATATTGTTAAAATCTAGTAGATACAGTAAAACATCAGAGCATTTTTTTGTAAAATTTCTAGCTATATTTTGTCTCATGATAAGACTTGATAAACTCTGATACTGGACTTACGAACTAAATTTTTTAGATATATGTAGGATATTTCATAATATGACTGAAAATTTGCTTGGTTTTTAATATTCTTTTTTGATTAAGGTTAATATATAACATTGGATTCTTGCAAGAAAAATTAGATTAAGAGAGCCTCTAAGTACGGGCGAAGCATTAGCTCGG
>BSBK01001933.1:0-202500 GCA_027943335.1 Chamaecyparis obtusa
GGATTTCTAATGCCTTCATTCCCTTGGAGAAGGAAATGGTTACGGCTCCTTCGGCTAATCAAAATCCTCATCAAGGAGGGAGGTCGCGACCATCACTTTATCCAATCCTCAAAGGAATGAAAACCCTCATAATATACTTATGATCAATGTGGAGATGAATATGTGTAGGGATCACAAAGTTTTAGGCAAAACCCTAGCTTTAGCACAAATGCAGAAAGGCAAAAAGCAATATAATGGAAACCAACAAGAAAAGAAAGGGAATCCACAAATCGGGAAAAATTCAAGCCGAAAAGATCTAGTAGAAAAGGTGAAGGATTTTCAACAAGCCCCAGCAAAATCTTCTAAGGGAGACAAACTTTATTCCCTTCTTCACACAGACAACATAGTTAAAAAGGTGAGAAACCCCTACCAAAAATCTCAAGATCTTCGAGATGGGAAACCAACAAAATGAACTACCAAGGGTTGCCACTAGAGAAAACTCAATCCCATTAGGCATAAGGAACCTCCTCAACATGTTGACCCATAGAAACAATTCCGAGAGTGACAAAAATTCTTCCACTATCATTATTAATAACGATATTTCCAATGAAATCTAGGAAAGATGTGAATCTCATGGCATATTTGCAATTTGGGAGGGAAAATCTGATCATATATCATCCTTAGAGAAATGGTTCGGAGCCACTCTGAATACACATGTAAGTATTACTATCATTAACCAAAGTACTTTATTTTTAGACTGCTCATCTAAAGAATTAGCCATAGCTTGCTTGAATCTAAAAATATTTTATTTAAAGGTTTTAGTATAAAATTTGTAAAATGGAAACCAAACTTTAACAATAGTAACATCACCAACCCACCCAAATGGATATGGCTCAAAAATTATCCTGTAGAATTGATGTACCACAGTATCCTAAGAAAGATAGGCGGTCAAACAAGAACAGTGGTTGGCTTTGAACATAATTATATGATCAACTCTGAGGTCAAAATATTGGTGGAAAATGTAAAAATGAATTTAAACCCAATCAAAATCATAAAAAATAAGAGTATATACGAATTAAAACTAGAAATATATAACGATAACATTGGGAAATATGTGGAAATTTTCATTCCAGATTCTAACGATGACTTTGAGGGCATCCATCACACCTCCAACCTATCTAATCTCCTGGAAGACTTCATTAATCCTGAGCTTACCCTGGCTAATCTCAACACTCTCATTCAACCAACTCATAACCCCCCCCACCCCTCCAAAGATCAACCCTCCACCCCCTCCCTCACCCAAATAATTCAAGCATCCCTCTATCCCAGCTCCTCATAACCTCTTAACAGAAGGGGAGATTACATTTCAACCCTAATTAATCATATACAACCTCGGGAAGACAAAGAAGAGCCTTTCTTGGAACCTACACCCCCCAACCATCAGGATTGGAAGCCCCTCATTGATTTCAATGAACTCATTTGCCCCTACAAAGAAGTCCACCATTTCACACTCTCTCCAAATCTACCACCATTTATCAATGACTTAATCCCCTTCTTTGTTCCCCCATAAACCCCCAGCCATGACCTCTAGCTGTCGAATCCTACCCCAAATCTAGACCCCCTCCTTCAGTCAAAAGTTCATAAAACAACTAAAGAAATACTTAGTGATAACATAGAAGAGATTTTGACAAATTTCATTGATATGGATACCATTAACAATGAAATAAATTGACTCATCCAAAAGATTCAAGCACTAGATGATGAGGAACAAGACCAACAATCTTTGAAATAGAATTGGTAGAGCTAGAAGCCTTGGGAAATAACCCAGAATTGGGATTAGCCTTTATTGAGGAAAGCCTAAATGAAATTGACTTTGCAAAATCTCCTAAAAAGAGAGGCAAAAAATCTTTGGTTTAACTTCAAAAGAAGGATTCAAATTTAATTAACCAAACTAAGATCATTGATTTACTTCATGCAGGGAGGCGGAAGTGCCCTCCCAAGGACCAATGAAAGTCCTTTCATGGAATGTTAGGGTCTGTAATGCCCCTAATAAACAATGTTTAATAAAATATTTCATTAATAAATATAAACCAGACTTATTATTAATACAAGAAACCAAACTGGATAATGAATGTTTAAACAGCTTCAAAAGAAAATTAGGTTTTAGGGAAGTTTTTGGTGCTCCAGCTGAAGGAGCATCAGGGGTATAGCTGTTATTATAGACCCAAGGAAAATCATTTTCACCCCAACATCCATTAATAAACACTGGATGTGTAGCAATATCAAAACTGTAAATTCTAATTTAAAATACAACATCCTGAACATTTATGGACCAACTAGTTACCTAGATAAGAGAGTAATATGGCAAGAAATCAACACCTTTTTTGAGTTTTACCATGGATCATAATTTTATCATTGGAGGAGACTTCAACACCATTCTGGACCCTTCTAAGAAATTGGAGGGAAAAATGCTAATATGAGATGTATAGAGGAATTTGCAGAATGGGTATGCCATAAAAATCTCTTGGATCTAGTCCCAGAAGAAGGCAATTTTACATGGACCAACATGAAATAGGGCAAGGAAAACATAGCTAAAAAACTTGACCATTTCTTCTTCAAAGGAAACTAGCCATGCTTCCCTTTTATCCTTAAAAAAAATATTCTCCCCTTCCCAGGGTCCGACCTCTTCCCTATCTCTCTAGACATTTTGGATGATACCAAACCCCAAGGTTCCCCCTTAAAATTGAACAAATGTGCCTCAAAGATGAAATAATACTACCCTTGATCAAAAAATTCATGGGGAAATGTATATTTTAAAGGTTCCAAGATCTTCATAATAGTCATCAAGCTCAAGAAAATAAAAAAACAATTTAATATTATGGAATAAAGAATGGTTTGGTAATATCTTTGAAAAAAAAGATGAAAATTGAACTAGAACTTGAGAACCTAAATAAAGAGATCATATTGCTTGGCATGAGTCAGGAAACCTACCAGAAAGAAAAAACTTTTAAAATTGAATTAGAAAACATCTTGGCTAAGGAAGAACTCTTCTAGAAACAAAAATATAGGGAGACTTGGCTTAATGAGGGAGATAAGAACACAAAATTATTTCATAATAGTACCAACATAAGAAGGAACATTAACAAAATAGCATAAATCACAAAATGAGAGGGAACAATAATTGAAGAATGCAGAGCTATAGCAGAAGAGGCTATTAAACATTTTAGAAACAACCTCAACAATGATGATTCCTCTGATCTAACTACCCAAAATCAACTCCTTGACAACATACCTAGGATGATCAACCAAGACATCAATAAATCCCTTAGAGCCAAATTTACCATGGAAGAAATTGGTAAGGTACTTAAACAAATGCAACCAGATAAGGGTCCCAGACCCTGATGGATTCCTAGCTTTGTTCTTCCAGAGATGCTAGGAATTTGTGGGCTCAAAAGTAATAGCTTCCCTAGAAGGAATAAAGAACTCTGGAAAGATTCTCAAATAAATCAACAATTCCTTCTTAGTCCTAATTCTGAAAAAGGATAAAGTAGAGAGATTCAATGATTGCAGACCTATAGCCCTTTGTAATACAATCTACAAATTATTGTCTAAAACCTTAGCCAACAAAATGCAAAAGCTACTATCTTTCATTATCAGTGAATAAAAAATGATATTTTTACATGAAAGGTCTATCTATGAAGGAATTATCATAGTACAAGAGGTGATCCATTCTACCCAAATGAATTAAAAACCTAGCATGTTCATAAAACTTGACATTAGTAAAGCCTGTGATAAAGTTGACTGGAGATTATTATGCAAAATCCTAGAAAAGTTTGGATTTGATAAACAATGGATTAACCTACATTTTGAATGCATTTCAACCCACTAATTCTCAGTCTTGCTGAATGGATCACCAGACGGATTTTTTGATACTTCTAGAGGCATTTGGTAGGGTGACCCAATTTCACTATTTCTCTTCATCATTATTGTTGAAGCCCTAGGATGTTATATAACCAAAGCCAAGATAACCAACCAGATTGAAGGCATTAAAGTCACTTCAAATGTTGACCCCATAACACACCAACAATTTGTTGATGACATTATGTTATTTGGGAAAAGCATAGTACAAGAGGCTAATAAATTCAAGGAAATTCTCCAAGCTTACACCAAAGCCTCAAGACAGAAAATTAATTAGGAAAAATCTGAAATTTTATTCCTCAACACTAAACCATCCTTAGAAATAGACATATGCAACACCCTCAACTTTAGAAGAGGAGAACTACCTTGCAAATATCTAGGCTTTTCTATAGATAAGGGAACCAAAGATGGTAAATCATGTGACCCCATTATCTCAAGAATCAAGAAATGTTTAGCCTCTTGGAAAGGTAAATATATCTCATCCATAGGAAAAATGGTAATGATCAAATCAGTATTAACCTCCATCCCCATTTACCAAATGTCATGCTACCACCTCCCATTCAAAAGTAGAAAGGAAATAAATAAACACCTAAAAAAAATTATGGCAAGGAAATATTGATCATCATAAAATACCTCTAGTAGCCTGGGACTCTATTTGTACACCCAAAGAATATGGAGGACTGGGGTTTAAGAATATCAAATAAAAAAGAAAATTCTTGGGAGCCAAATTAATCTAGAATCTCCTTAAAAAACCCATTTGAAATGGGCTAAAATACTTCACCACAAATACCTCAATGGAAGAGAGCCCATAACCATTTTCAGATTTAGAAATATCCCAAGTGGTTCTCTAATATGGAACTTTATTAAGGATTTTAGATACATTATAGGGAAAAGTCTATCCTAGAAAATTAAGAATGGTGAGGAGGCACTTTTTTGGGAGGACTTGTGGGAGGGTGTCCCTTCTATATCTAGTTTACACAACTAGAGGGATACCACACATGTCCTCCAACAATGTTGGGGAAAATTTGTCCACAACTATACCTTACCCCAAGCAGATTCTCCCCTAGATAGCCCACAATGGAAAAGACTTGGCAATGCCGATATACCAAACCAACACAAAATTATGTTGACCAACATCCTAAACAATGGGAAAATAATCCCTAATAACAAAAAATATTCCCTCCTTTGGACAACTTCCAAGGATGGGAATTATAACTCAAAAGATGGTTACACATTTCTGGTATCTGAACACAAATACAATAAAATAGATCTTCCCTTGCATCTATAGCTATACAAAGACATCCTACCTAAGGTAGGACTATTCTCATGGTTTTCTATCAAAAAAAAACTCTCACAACTGACCGCTTCACCAAGATGGGCTATGAAGGCCCTAGTAGGTGTCACCTTTGTAAAGCACAATCTGAATCCAATAACCACATCCTCCTAAACTACCCATGTTCCAAGAAGTGTTGGGAATGGCTTTGTGCCAAACTAGGGTTCATTTATGTATTCCCAATCAGCTTAAAAGAAATGTTCAAGACATGGCCCAATTACCACAAAAAAAATATCTACAACATCCTTTGGAAGATAACCCCATCAATTCCAATATGGGAAATATGGAAAGAAAGAAACCAAAGGATTTTCAAAGAAAAACACATAGAAGTTAAACAACTTATAAATAAGATCAATGCTATCATTATTGAAGTCACAAACAATAGAATTATGAATCAAGGAGGGGAAAACAAACCAATGAAAGCCTGGGATGGAACAATGAGACAACATTGGAAAGGTCTTAAAACCCCCCCTTGGTTTAAAAAGCCTAACATGGACAAGTTCAAACTCAGAAAAGTTGTAGATGGAAATCTCCTCTTGAAGGTAATATGCATACTCAACTTTCATGGATCCTCTAGAGGCAATCCGAGAGAGGTAGGTATTGGTTGTGTTGTACACAACTCAAAAGGCATTGAACTAGCTTCCTTAGCCAAACCTCTGGGTAGTACCACTAATAATATGGCAGAAATGAATGTAGTAGTGGAGGGCCTCAAAATATACATTAAAATGGGCATCAAATACCTTGATATGGAAGGAGACTCTACCATAACTAAAAATTCTCTTAAGACCCAATCCATACCTAACTAGAAACTAAGAGTTCCCCTAGAATTAGCAATAACCATCACAAAAAAATTTGACTCCATTACTTTCAATCATATTTACAGAGAAGGAACAAGAGGGTGGATGCACTTGCTAATCTTGGCATAGATGGAACCATAATCAACCCATGGAACATTTGATGAAACCTCAATCAACAAAACTCCTACAAGAACCCTTCATAGGTAGCTATAGGACCCAATAAATAAAAATTATAGAATATATCAAAATATAACAATCATGGAAATTCAAAACTTTATTAACATCTGTAAGATATAAAAATATATATAAAGATATATATTTTTATATCTATGATGTATGTATATGTGTGGAGATGGTGTGTGGAAAATTTTGTGGACATATATCACCTCCTAATCCAAGACAAGGAGATCCCAATTGATTAACCTAAAGGAGATGATCAATGAAAAGAGGAATCAACTGATTATGGATAAAGAGGGAAAAGGGGATCTAATTATAAAGAAATAAATTAGAAAGATTAGAATAAAATAAAACACTTATCTTGAAAGGTAGAAGAACTAGAAATTGTTGTTTTCTGGTGTCTATACTAAGTTTTTGTAAATTCTACAAACAGATCTGGAACAGAAACACAAAGACAGAGAAAACCCAAAAATCTTTTGCTTTTTTGAACTAGGTCGACCTTGACCCAAATGAAGGTCAACCTTGACCCCTTTATGTCAACCTTGACCTGCACTACTCTGATGGAAATTTTGTTCACATATCCCAAAATTTGGCTGAAAAGGGTGTTTGAATCTTCTCTATAATTTGTTGGTCTGCACCTATTCCTGCAAGAAAAATGGTTTTGTTGTTTGGATGAGGGGTTTGCCTTGGTCAAACCTCGGTTTTGGAATTAACCTTAAAATAGAATTGAAATAGAGAATGCTAGCAAGTATTAGAAGTAGATCTAATAATGAATCTATGATATTTAATAGATATACAATTGTATTTGAAATGTAAACAAGTATGCTAATATGAAAGCTTGGCTTCAACAGTAAAAACCACAAATGTAAACCAAAATCTCCATGATTGAATGTGTGGAATCCACCTTGAAGGAAGAATGAATAGATCTTGAAGATGAACAAAGGATCTTGAAGGAAGATCACACCACCATGATGGATAGATCTAGGGTTTGAATGATGAATCTTGAATGCTTGTAACCAAATCTCTTCAAAGGATTAAATTCTTGAATCCTTGATCTTCAATGGAGAACTTGAATGCTTGAATGCTTGATCTTCAATGGAGAACTTGAATGCTTGAATGCTTGATAGATGATTGAGGATTATTTATTTTTCCTTGTGATACTTGATGGTTGCTTTGAATTGATCACTTGTCCTTGATTGAGAAATGATGATGTGAAATGAGAGGAAAAGGCTTCCTTATATACTAGCCTAGGGCACAAACTTCTAGAGAGGATGATATAGAAGAAATAAATTCTCATTAAGCCTATACCCTTAGAAGTGGACCTAAATTAAATATCATTTAAGAGTTTACCATTTTGAAGCTTGAAATAGCCAACATGGAAGTGGCAAAATAAATCTTTCTGAAACCCAACATCCAAAAACCTTTGGAATCTAAAATTTGGACCCTGGGTTAGGGTCAAGAACCTCATATTCATAGAGAAGGATGCCAAAAATAGGCAAAAAAGAAGTGGAAAATAGGCCAGGACAGGGGAAAAAGCCAAATCCAATCCAAAGACCCATTCAAGGCATTTGACATGACCCAAAACCACTTACTTGGAGGGCTAAACCGGTCCTAAATGGAAGTTCTTCCATTTTTTGACGATACATTTAGCCCCCACTTTAGCAAGAGTATGGACTCGATGAAAACTCTTGGTAAAGGAGAAGAAAGATTCCAGTGGATTGCAATGAGGTATAATATCACTTAGTTGATGACATGAGCCTCTTGGCCAAGGATTCTAACTCAACATACATGCACGAGGGTGCAAAAATAAAAAGAAAATAAAGACACGGCTAAAAGACTCAAAAAAGAGGGGTTAGTACCAAAAAAAACCCAAATCAACTAGCAAAGGAAACCTTGCTAAGAAATGCTTCCTATACTAATATCATATTTGGAAAGCTATCATAAAAGAATAAATGATTACATAAGAAAGACAAGAGCAACGCTATAAATACCATAGCTTCATGATCTAATCCTACTAGCATGAAAGAAAAAAGAAAGAAAAGAGAGATTGATTACCTCACCCAGTAAAATGCCCACCTTACCATGAATCACCAAGGAGGGAGAGCCCAAAAGGTAGCCAAACCTGATAGTTCACCCAAAAACTACACTTTGTAGTTGTAATGCATTTTTTGACAGCTTTTGGAATACCCATAGACGCACATTCTTGTATCACTATGGAATATAAAATGCAAGTCTCTTTAGGATTTAGCAACTTATGTGCATTACCTTCCAAGGATCTAGCATATTTGAAATTGAAAATGTTTGTCTCTTTAGGATTTAGTGACTTATGTGCATTACCTTTCGAGGATTTAGCATATTTAAAATTGAAAATGCGTGTCTCTTCAAGATTTAGCAACTTATGTGTGTTACCTTCCAAGGATTTAGCATATTTGAAATTGAAAACCATAGCATAAGAGAGACCCTATATATGGTCCCCTCCTTATCGTGGCTACCTCATAGACAGGATAAGGAAGAGAAAGGAGGATACCTACTTCACAAAGTAAGGAGATATCCTATTAACAACAATGTACACTATATTCTTAGCGAAGGGTATTGACCCTTACATCCAAGAGCATAGATAATCATGAAAAGGGATATTTCACTTATGGAAAAAAAAAAAAAAAGGATCCTCAAAGAGAAAGAGATCTTATCAACAAGACCCCCACCATAGAGGAGGGCTTTGGATAAAATATCATCTTTCAAAGAAAAGAAAAGAGAGACCAAAGATTCAATCATCAAGCCCCATGTGATCAAGAGGAAGAGGAATCTTGGAATGAAGGAATCAAACTCTAACCCTACAGCAAGGGAAAGAATTTATAAAGAACATAATTTTCAAAATAAATAAGAGGTGATGACTTAGTACAATAACCTCTCACATAAAAGGATATCCATAGCCAAAACATCAGTTAGTATAATGAAATAATGTTGCAGAATAAATAAATGCCACTAAGCTAAGGAAAATAGATCCCTAGACAAAGAGAAAGAAGGAAAATCTTTCCCCCTAGGGATGAAAGCAAGGGATACCTTTAAAAAACAAATGTCTTTAGAAAAGATATCATGAATACAAGAAGAGAGCTATGGATGATTATGAACCATAACACAAAACCATAGGGAAAGAATATAGAAAGAATAACCAATTAAGCTCAAAACAAAATACATGCTACGAGCATAATGGATCCTAGAGAAATAGAAGAAATACCTCTTTCCCCCTAGTGAAGAGAAAAGAGGACAAAATATCTATACTATAGAAGAGTGAGGGGTAGTCCCCGTATCAAAATTATGAAGGAATTGTAAAACCTTATGAGAGTGAGATATAATTCCTTAAGAAGCTCTTTCTCTAACATACATCTTGAAATGCACACAATCAACAAGTAAATGTGTATTACTTTAGTGAAAAGGACATTTGTATTTGGAGAGAGAATCTTTCACCGTAGGTTTAAAGACTTCTTTTTTAGAATTTATTAACTGAACATACACCTTTTTAGCCACATATTGAGAAGTATTAGGGTAATCTAAGGAAGGTGTTGGGAGAAGAACATGAAGAGGAGGGTGACGATCAGAATCAACCACCTTAAACTGAGATAGCGAAAAACCCAGACCACGCATATCTTGTTTAGGGGATAGATGAACTAGATATTTAATACCTTGTTTATTAACACCAAGCCATAAACCATTATAACCTTGTTTATCCATCATATTGTATCCTGTAGTGTACATATCTTGTAAAGCTTCTGCAGGAGGTGATTGTTTACGATGATCATGAAAAAATGTCATGTAAGGTGGAATAATAGGTTTAGAAGAAGTTTCTTTTCTCTTCTCTTTAATATCATCATGGATTGGATAAGAAGGGGAAGGTAAATCCAAAAATTCTTGCACATCTGCATCATGAACCATAGTTTGAGCCTCACCATAAGTGTGGGAAGAACTAGGAATAGCAGATAGAGAAATGGGAATGGGAATATTAGGAAATAGATTAGGAATGATAGGATTAGGATTAGGAAGATTAGGAAATGGTGTATCATCTACCAAATTCTTCACATAATCCAAAAGAGTAATAAGTCATCCACATGAATCCTTAATGAAAGTTTTGAAAGTAGGAAGGCTAGTATTAGTCAATCTCACAATAGTATATGCAAGTGAAATATGAAGAGATACGAACATAATGAAATTGAATGATACTCTCATAAACATCATAAGTACTATAAAGAGATTCTAAGAGGAGAATAATGAGCAAAATAAACACACACCAAAGCATCTTAAAGATCTTCATAGTGAATCAAATGCAAGAAATATTTTTGTATTTTGATGAGTATATAGATTTTTTTGTTTTTGTTTTTAAAGTACAAGAGCCTAAAAGAAAACTAATCTAAGCTAATCTTAAGGAAAGGAGGCAAAGCATCCAACACCGAAAAGAAAGATTGGTGTATCTCAGGTTCACCAAAAGGTAAGATATAAAAATATATGTAAAGATATATATTTTTATATCTATGATGTATGTATATGTGTGGAGATGGTGTGTGAAAAATGTTGTGGACATATATCACCTCCTAATCCAAGACAAGGAGATCCCAATTTATTAACCTAAAGGAGATGATCAATGAAAAGAGGAATCAACTAATTATGGATAAAGAGGGAAAAGGGGATCTAATTATAAAGTAATAAATCAGAAAGATTAGAATTAAATAAAACACGTATCTTGAAAGGTAGCATAACTAGAAATTGCTATTTTTTGGTGTTTGTACTGAGTTTCTAGAAATTTTGCAACTAGATCTAGAACAGAAACACAAAGACAGAGAAAACCCAAAAATATTTTTCTTTTTTGAACCAGGTCGACCTTAACCTAAATGAAGGTTGACCTTGACCTACTCTACTCTGACAAAAATTATATTTGCGGATCTCAAAAGTTGGCCAAAAAGGGTGTCCAAATTTTCTCTGTAATTTGTTGTTCCACACATGTTCCTACAAGAAAAATGGTTTTGTTGTTTGGATGAGGGGTTTGCCTTTGTCAAACCCCAGTTTTGGAATTAACCTTGAAATAGTATTGAAATAGAGAATGCTAGCAATTAGTAGAAGTAGATCTAACAACGAAGATATGATATTCAATAGATATGAAATTGTATTTGAAATGTAAACAAGTATGTTAATATGAAAGCTTGGACTCAACACTAAAAACCATAAATGTAAACCAAAACCTCCATGATGTTATGCTTGGAATCCATCTTGAAGGAAGAATGAATAGATCTTGAAGATGAACAAAGGATCTTGAAGGAAGATCACACCACCATGATGGATAGACCTAGGGTTTAAATGATGAATATTGAATGCTTGAACCAAATCCCTTCAAAGGCTTAAATGCTTGAATCCTTGATCTTTAATGGAGAACTTGAATGCTTGAATTCTTGATAGATGATTGAGTATTATTGTTTTTTCCTTGTGATACTTGATGGTTTCTTTCAATTGATCACTTGTCCTTGATTGAGAGATGATGATGTGAAATGAGAGGAGAAGGCTTCCTTATATACTAGTCTTGGGCACAAACTTATAGAGAGGCCAACATAGAAGAAATAAATTCCCATTAAGCCTATACCCTTAGAAGTGGACCTAAATTAAATATCATTTAAGATTTTATGATTTTGAAGCCCAAAACAGTCGACCCGAAAGCGGGAAAATAAATCTTTCCAAAACCCAACGTCCAGAAACCTTCAGAATCTAAAATTTGGACCCTAGGTCAGGGTTGAGGTCAACCCTAACCTAGGTCAGGGTCATGGTTGACCTTGACTCAGAAGGTTGACCTTGACCCTAAAGTCAAGAACCTCAGATTCATAGAGCAGGATGCGAGAAACAAGCAGAAAAGAAGTGGAAAATAGGGCGGGACAAGGGAAAAAGATAGATCCAAGCCAAAGACCCATTCAAGGTGTTTGACATGACCCCAAACCACTTACTCAGAGGGCTAAACCAATCCTAAATGGAAGTGCTTCCATTTTCTGATGATACAACCTCTTTTAAAACTAATTTAGACCTCATACATAGAACTGATCCACAAACAAGTTAAAGGCTAAGCCCTATACATTAAAATCAATAACCAAGCCCTCCTCAAATTTATTAAAGGAATAGAAAATAATTAATATTATTATTATTATTATAAAATAAATATATTGTATTAATATTATTAGAAAATATCCCAACTAATAAAAATTAATATTATCAGTAAATATCCCAACTAACGGCAAAGACCCTACCTCCTAAGATTCACTTTTGATTCTTTAAAAAATATCCTCTCCCTAAGTTGAAAACAAGGCATGTTAATAAATCATCCTAGATTTTTATCATAACAAAAAGTGATCTCCCACATAAGGCAAGTATCCCCATAAAATCAAACCCAGTAAATAAGGTGCAATCATTGCATCAACCTCACATGAAGGAATTAAAAATCATAAAGAGAGACAACTAGATTGAAAGAATAATTTTCCACAAACTTCCATCCAACTAAGTTTCATAATTAATCTCCATCTTGATCCTCACACTAACCTTACCTGAGTTACTATTTTGTATGCCTTAATCCAGAACCTACTAGAGTCTTCGAATAGTTTTTAAAATGGTACACAAGTCTAGCAATATGCCCTCATTCCCATAGTTATCTAGCCACTATTTTTTGGAGCACCTTATCATCCATGGAGACAAATATCCTCACCTTTCAAACCAATAGCGTGAGGACAATGGCCTTTTATAGACCTATTACCCTAGAGAGATGGAGCAGGATTCTGAAACCTTTAAACAATATCTCTAGGCAAGCCCTCGTCAAATCCCTAGGTGATCACCACTTTGATTATGGCTTTACCCCATGAAATAATGGTCACCTAGTAGGAACGTTTATCACCTACCTTCTAATGGCTGACATCTCAAAGGAGAGGATAGTGGAAACCTGTAGGAAGATATTCTTGAATAAATATCTGCAAGGCTTAGAAAGAGCGGTCTTTAGCATTAACAACCATTTTCTCATTCCCCTGCCTAAGGAATACACGCGGACTGATTTTGAGACTCTTCTCAAACATGAAAACTTCACCTAGCATCAAATCATCTTTATCAAGGACCAATTCCTCTACAATAAGCACCGATCGGAGAAGAAAATAAATTCCTTTTTCCTGATCAAATGGATGAAGGTGGAATCAATAGACAATAACGAATGGATTATGTAGTACTTCATAGAGGAGGGATTCAACATTCCAAACAATCTCTCAACACTCCCAAAGGAGCAGCTCAACTTGGAAATCAAATGCATTGTAGTCGAGAACTTCCCATGGAAAAAGTCATCAAGGATGCTCTAAAAGGAAGAGGAGGATTCTGGCTCAGAGAAGGAAATGATCTTCATCCACCAAAAATAAGGTAGGCCTTCTATACTATCTTTACTTTATTATCAGCTCCTTTTTTGTAATGAGATAATGGGTTTGCAGTGATACCTTAAGACTTTCTTATACTATGTTTTCTAGCTCTATGTTAATACCTACAAAATACTAAGACTATGTTTATATTTTCAGACATTCAAGTAATACTAATACAAGTAGCTAATAGTATCAATTTTTTTTCTTTCCTATGTTTGTTATATTTTTTATGCTTCTCTATGTTGTCACAATTTTAGTTAGATGTAAATATCTACATGTGGCCTAAACCAAAGGGCACAAAGATCAAAGTTAATCTCAAATTGAACATCTATGTTATGACAAATAGATAATCAACACCATATGTTCTAGAAATAATCTTGCCTCTTTATTATGGACTCGATATTGTTATTCCTTTAAGCCAAGGGTTTAACTTGTTTTGATTATGTAAAAGAAGGTTTCGAAAGGACTCAAAGCCTTTTACAATGAGATTACAAAATAAGCATTAAAGTTCCAGTGGAAATAGTGCAACAACACCAAAAAGAGACACCAAAAAACTAACAAGTCCATCAAAAGAAAAATAGAGAGAAAAAGGACAACAGAAAGATAGCAGGACGACAAACAACTGGCTAGATATTCTTCATTAGTTCAGTCACCTATTTAGCCAACATCTGCATATTAGCAAAGGAAACTTTGAGTTCCTCTATATCTTTGTTCTTGTGATCCTCTAGCTTTTTGAAGCTTGACTTGGTCCTTTTACTGGGTCTGTGATCCTCCTTAACCTCCATGAGCACATGCTCCCCTTTTCCCTACTCCATCTTGTCCACAAGTATCTTGGCATGCTCAGTCAAGGCCTTGAGAATGGTGAAACTCTACTCAATGATGTTATCCATCGTCTTCTCCAGTTGCTCAATTTTGTTCTCCATTTTATCAATTCTCTTAAGCATGTTACCACCTTTCACCACATCCCCCTCTTTTATTGTGTTCTCCATTATAATGATTCTATCATTGAAGGTCGTTATCCCCTCAGCCTTGCCAACAACCTTCTTCAATTCATCAATACATTTTCCCATAGTCTTCTCTCCCAAATTAATTTTTCCAAGAGCCCCAATTTCCTTCTGAAACTATTGGATGTGGGTTTTAATAGTGTTGATGTCATTTTTCATGCTGCTGAGGTTGTTAAAGAAAGCAGTACCCCCAAGTTATCAAAGTCCTTTTTCACACAAGTCATCTCCTCCTTGGAGCTCTCCACCCTACCCCTGTTATTGACCAGACTGTCCTTCTCAATATTAGCCACATCTTGGGCTATATCCTGCATGATATTCTCACCTACTAGAACATTCTAGTCTAAACCATCAAGGTCCCCCATAATAGGTTCCTTCTCCACCTGCTTGTCCTATTTTTCTTGAGCATTCTCTTGTGAGGCAAAATCATCATCGAAAGAGATGACAGCCCTCTTACCCCTCTTCTTGATCTTATTTTTGACTATGGTGCACTTCCCTATAGTCTCTATTTCCTTTTTACCCTTGCCCTTCATGTTGTCATCCCTACTTTCCTCTTCCTCCATCTCCATTTCAGTAACCGAGTCCTCCATCTTGGCCTAATTCCCATGTTTTATTTTGGATGAGGAGCCACGACACATGGAGGGTTTTTTGGGTTTCTTACAGTACACCTCTTCATTTTCAATGTCCTCCATAAAGGTTTCCTCTGATTCTTTTCCATTAGTATCATAATCTTCAAGGGCCTTTTGATTGAGTCGGGACCTCTCAACCTTATTAGACTTTAGAACCTCATAGATTAGAACCATCAACCCTTCATGACAGGCATGGTCACCTTCAAGGTCCCTCTACCAACTAAGAATAGTAGCATCCAAAGAACTCAAAAGATAAAAGGGTAAATTAACTTTAACCCCATATCTAAAATGGTTTAACAGAATAAGATGATGATTATAAATTTTGGTGTATCTCCCATCTAGTGTAATGTAACTAATAATAACAAAAAGAACCAATCTCCACAGCCTAGAAATGCATTTAGGGTTAAAATAAGAGTTATCAACCTTAACCATTTGCTTCCTTTCCTGGTTCATTGCTACAAAAACCTCCAGGGCTTTATCTGACACCTTCCTATCTCTATAGAAGTCAATCCCTTCAATTTTGAGACTCATTGCCTCAGCAATGAACTACTCTATTATCTCCATGCTCTGCATTCCCACCATAATTTTTCCCTTATTCCAAGTCTTGAGGAAATATCTAGTAACAACAAGCTTCCCTCCATTCAATTTCTCCAAATAAACTGCCAATCCCCCATTCTTAACAATATTCCAAACCTCTAGATTTTGGTTCCATTCATTACAATTCCCTAGCTCACCCCTCTTCTTGTGACCTCCCATGGCTCTGCAACTGCCAAAAATCCTATTCTCGAAGTTTCTCATAGAGCCATGATGCTTAAGCTTGAAGTAACAATAGTACCCTCTAAAGCCTCAAAAGACCCATAAATCATGTGATAAAGGTAATAATCATCTTGAAATCACCACAATGCCCATCATCACCCTCACACAGATCCCTATACTTATTACCCGTTAATGTAATCTTCATTGAGTACATATTTCCTTCTTTGCAATTGATCCATATTGATTAATGATGCCCCTTTAGGAGGAAAGATAGTCCCATCATCCCATTTGGTGTCCACCTGATTATGGCACACCACATTTGCAGCCCAGTCAGCTGCTGAGTTGGCTTCCCTATAATTGTGGGTAGCAACACAGGCATCAAAGGATTTTATGATACTTTTTTCTTTATTGATAGCATTAGAAATTGTCCATGAAGGAATTGTAATATTATTAAGACACTTAATAATATTAAGAGAATCCCCTTCAACCCACACTTTTCTATAATTTTTCCTTTTAGCCACCATAAGACCATAAAGAGTAGCATTGGCCTCAGCGACATGGTTAGTATTAAAACCAATAGGAATGGCCTTATCACCTTTGCAATTCCCATTTTCATGGTTTAACTTGTTAAAGCATGGAGATTTTATCTTATTACAAAATAAAATTTGACTAAGGCTTGTAGACCTAAAATATAACCCTTATGCTTTGTTAAATTTAGTTAAAAACCTTAGGTTACTTTGTAGCAAGCACGACTATGGAGATAAGGAAATTAAAACTAAATAACCATAATTAGTCATGATCACAAGAATAATACTCTCTTCAAATTAAACTTAATATGAAAGTGGCTAAGCCTTTTGATAGTTATATACACAAAGAATGAATCATCCAAATAATTAAGTTTTAGAGCACACAAAAGGGACCATAGAGTAAAAGTTGCCATGGAGAAACAAGGAAACCCCTCAATGCATGTAGGAAACCAATGATCTTAAGAAGTGGAGTAATTAAAACAACTTATTTCCTAAGGCTCCTAGGCTCTACCAAATTTTCAATCAATAGTAAAATAAAATAAGGGCATGGCCTAATAATAATATGTTAACAACAATCTGAATCTTAACAATAAAAATTAATTGGATACACAGGATAACAAAACTCTTAATTTTACATAGAATAATATCAAGAAGAGTATTACATAGTAAGGATCTATCATAAGCTAATTACTATTAGTTTTTAAAATTAGAACAATAAGGGATTACCTTACAACCAAATCTGATAAAACAAAGGTTTTCAAATGGTAAGATCTAAATATCTCAATAAACATCTTATCCTAATGATTTTATAAGTCCTTTACCTTAAGATAATAACAATGATTGAAGCATGAGATGAGAAATATATGCTTGTTAAGGATCAATATAGGTAGGTTATCCCACTCAAGCAGACAATATAAGCTAGATGGACACTCTGGGTTACAAAACATGCATAATCCCCCAATCAAAGTAGAACAGTGGGCAGGAATACAACAATCAGGAGTAATAATGCACACATGAGGTTTTGACATTTATTTATTTTTAAATGTTTATGTTTTAAGCATAATGAGGGGAATCCATTTGTAAATAGGGGAATGCCCCTATACCCCAAAAATATGTAATCTTTTTAGGGAAAATAATCCCTGGTCAAGACTAGAGGTTTTCTTGACTCCATTCTTTCCTACCAGTACTTGTTTGAATGGAGGAATTATTTGTGTGTCATCGGTTAGGACCATTTTATCCCTCCGAGTAAGTGGTTTGGGGTCATGTCAAGTGCCTTGAGTGGGTCTTTAATTGGATCTGGATTTTTTCCCCTATTCTGCTTCTCTCCTCACCTTTTTCCAGCCTTTTTCTAGCACTTTATCCTGAGGATTTGAGGTTGTTGACCTCAAAATCAAGGTCGACCTTCTGGGTCACGGTTGACCTTGACTCTGACCTAGGTCAGAGTTAACCTTGACCCTGACCCTAGGTCCAAATTTCAAATCTTGAAAGTTTCCAGATGTCGAGCTTCGAAAAGTTTTATTTCACGCTTTTGGGTCGGCTATTTCAGATTTTGGATCGGTAAAATCTTAAATTATATTTAATCTAGGTCCATTTCTAGGGGTTAAGGCTTAATTGTAATTTAATTCTCCTATGTCGGCCTCTCTAGAAGTTTGTGCCCTAGACTAGTATAACAAGAAGCCTTCCTCTCTCATTTCTACACATATACATCCATGATCAAGCAATCATCAAGAAAACAAGAAGGAGAAGGAAAGAATTCAAGCATTCATCCATCCTCAAGCATTCAAGCACTCAAGCATTCAAGATCCAATTCATCAAGGAGATCCATTGATTTCCATTGAAGGATTCAATCTCTTTGGAGCCCTCTTGTTGAATATTTCTCCATCCATTTCCATTCAAGCTTCTTCCTATTCCAAAATCCATTCAAGATTGGTGTTGAAGATCTAATGCAATTGATTTGAGACATCTTACATACAACTCTACATTCATTTGGAGCATCCATACTTTTTGATTCAAGGATTCAAATCCTCCACAAATATTTCAACATAAGGTGAATAGTTCCATTTGCTTTGTTTATTTGGTGCAATTTCAATTATATTTCAAGGTTAATTCTAAAACTAGGGTTTGACCAAGTCAAACACCTCATACAACAAATAAAACCATTTTTATTCCAAGTACAGGTGTGGGACAGTGAATTGTAGTTCATATCTGAATACTCTTTTCAATGAACTTTTGGGATCCACGAACAGAATTTCCGTCAGAGCAGTGCAGGTCAAGGTCAACTTTTTAGGGGTAAGATTGTGCCTTGGGGTAAGATCTTACCCCTATCTTGGGTCAAGGTCAACCTTGCTCAGAAAAGAAAAAGGTTTCTAGGGTTTATCTATTTCTGCATTTCTAGGCCAAATCCAGTTGCAAAATTTCCTGAAACTAAACATGAACACCAGAAAATAGCATTTTCCAGATCTATCATATTTTGAGGTTAGTATTTGTCTTCAATTCAATCAAGATTTCAATACATACTTTCTATAACAAAATATAAGGTTTTCTCCTTTCTTCATATTCTCCATAGCTTGATTCATTTGTGCATTAACCATTTTCTTTTGGTTGATCAATTTGGATCTTTCCTTTGGGAATTTGGATGAAGAAGTAGATCTTACATTCCCCCACACATATTTTCACATTCATACATATAAAAATGTATCTTAAGATATATTTTTATATCATACATTTTGGTGAACCCACAATACACAACTCTTTCTTTTATGGTGTTAGATCTTGCATGTATTAGATTTCTTTTATGTGTTTGAATCTCGTATAAAATAAAAATACAAAAACATTCATGTATTCATGCTTTGTCTTTTCCTAGTTTAGTTCATTTACATTGCATTGGTATATGAGCTTTACTACCTCTAGTCCTACTTATAATATTCTAGTTAGAAGAATTTGTAGACTTATGGGTTCCTTTGATCCTGAGTCTTCCTCTCCTTTCCTTAGGATCCTGGATGACAATTTGATTATTCATGATTCCAATGCTACTATGGAGAAAAACTCTTCTTACTCATCTCATGATGAGGATGATTCTTTAAGAGTTCCTCCTGAACAAGTCCAAAAAATTTCAATTGAACTTGATAAAATGGGTAATTGGCTTATTCAAGAAAACCATAATCAAGATTCTATTCAAGTTATAGAGGCTCTTAAGAAATTCCTTCATTATAATGATCAAGGTGTTAATCTCATGTGTAGTATCACTCACCTCATGCATTAAAATGTTAAACCTTTAGCTCAAGAAGCTCAAGATTTAGGATTCACTCCTCCTATCACTAGTGTGGAACCTTCTTCCATTCCTTTACCTAGTATTCCTACTTATACTCCTCCTTTGGTGACTATGATAGTTCCCTCTCTTCCTATGAGTGTTCCTCCTATGTCTCTTCCTACATCACAACCTTTTTACCATAGTGTTCCTTTTACTTATTCCAATCCTCTTCTGACTATGGTTCCAAGTGTTCCTCCAGTTGTGCCTTCCATTCCTGCTACTTTATACACTTTACCTAGTGTTTCTAATGTTGTTATGCCTCCTATTTTTTATAATGATTCCATAATCATTAGTTTAGCTCAAACTATGTCCTCTTTACAACAATAACTTACATCCTTGACTCAATCCAAGTTTAGCATTCCTACATGTGACATGGGAAGTCCTCTATCCCTAGACATCATTCACGCTCTTGTTCCTCAGCAAGCTGATATGCCTTTTCTTGAGAATTACTATCATAAGGGAGACCCTATTACTATTGTAAAAACATTCCAAATCCTTTGTAGTGACTATGCTCATGACCATAGGACTTTAGCCAAGTTGTTTGCTAGAACTTTTTGTGACAAGGCCTTACAATGGTATTGTTCCTTGCCTCCTTATTCTATTGATTCCTTTTCAAAACTTGCCAATTCTTTTATTCAACGATTTCAAAATAACATTGGTCCGCAAGTATCCTTAACTAATTTGATGCATTGTAAACATAATACTAAGGAAAAATTGACTAAATTCATTGGTATATTTAAGCATTTGCATGCTCAGATTTATTATCCTATTCTTGATATGGATATTCAATGTATGTTTATTTCAAATTTGCAAAAGGATATTAGAGATAAGATTCTACTTACTGAATTTACCTATTTTCAACAACTTTGTGTAGTGCTTCATCATTATCAATTACAAGTGAGTCAATGTGAGAGAAAAACTCCAATGGCTCCTATTCCAATTAATAAGAGTGATACTACTCCTAATCCAAAAAAAATTCAAAAACTCAACAACTATGTCAAGATAAATAAACAAGCGAATTATGTTGCTCATCAAGTTGTTGTTGCATCCCACAATCCTACTTATGCATCCACTTTTGTTTGAATCATATGTTTACTCCTCTCTTTGAATCTTTATATTCTATTATGAATAGGTTGTTAACTACTAATATGATTACTTTACCTCTTATTCGACCTCTTTTACCTACTATGGTGGCATCCAAATCCTTTGATCCCAAATCCTTTTGTCAATACCATCATCAAAATGGTCATGATACTGAGAAGTGTTATTCTTTAAAACATAAGGTTCAAGACTTAATTGATTCTAAAGCTTTATTTGTTGATAATTTTGATGGTAGTGGGAACAAATTTGTCTCTCCTAATCAAAACCTTCAAATCTATATGAATCCTTTGCCTACACATGATACTAATACCATTGCTCAGCCATCTTCTGTGGATATTTTTTATGATTCAAAGATGGATGATCTTAATCACATTATCAACCATGTGGAGCATGTTATTTTGTCTCAATTTGTATCTCCACCCTAGTCTCAACCTAAAAATCAACCTCAAGTTCCACCTCAACCTAAACTGAAACCTCAACCAAAACCTCAAAAACAACCTAAGAATAAAAGACCTAGGGAAATCTTGATTCCCTTTGATGATTCTGAGACTATTAAAGCTCTCGATGGTCCCCTTTACATTTATGCTAGGATTTCTCAAATACCTATGCATGGTTGTCTTGTTGATCCTACATCCTTATGTTACAAGTAGTAGTTGTCATTGCACCAAAAGATTGACCTGTTAATGCCCGATACAACCACAAGACTTATAGAAGACATAGGAGGTGGTTAAGCCATGTCACAAATCCCGAGGGGAGCACTGACCATTTTTCCAATAATCTCCCCCTTAGTGTTACCCAATGGGATTCAAACCTATGACCAAGCTCTGATACCACTTGTTAGAAAGTAAAGATCCCCAAGATAACTGAGAGGGGGGGTGAATCAGTTATCTAACAATTAAACCATTTATCAACTTCAATATCAACTTCAATAGCTTTAAACCATATAATTAATGTAGTAACCAACCATAGAAAGATAATCATACACAATGACATAATAACACAAGATATGTTAACTAGGGAACCTCTTGATCAAAGAGTATGTTAGAAAGTAAAGACCACCAAGATAACTGAGAGGAGGGGGGGGGTGAATTAGTTATTTGATAATTAAACCATTTATCATCATTAACTTCAATATCAACTTCAATAGCTTTAAAATATATAATTAATGCAATAACCAACCATAGAAGGATAATCATACACAATGACACAATAACACAATATATGTTAACTAGGGAACCTCTTGATCAAAGAGTAAACCCCGATGGGAATGATGCCCACAAAATGATGTACTAATATGAAAGTTCCTTGTTAGAGGATGGACCTTGTTAGGAATCTTATGAAATACATTCAATACATATGAATCTCTGTTAGGAGATTTTGAATCCCTGTTAAAAGATTCTAACCCTGTTAGGAGTTATGGAAGATAGAAGGACCCACTGCCCAAACAGCTTCAAGGCAAGATCTCTGAACTCACTGTCCAATAGATCTTAGGATTATTCAATAGAATAATATGAAATATGTTACCACCTTCACACTATGCCAAAATCACACTCTCTTCTACACAAGATCACAAATCTAGATCTCTGTACTTCGCAAGTCTTCCTTCATCACTGAATTAGATCTTTTCTTCACTTCATGCATACATTTGCATCACAAATTTCATAATTTCATATCATAACTATTAAAATCCTCATATAGCAAGGAAAAAATTCCTTCCTTTATACCACACTCAAATAATTACAAATGAGTCAGCATGCAAATACAAAATAATAATTTCAACACGCTACATCAAAATTACATAAAACTGTCAGCTTCCAGATACAATAACATTCCAATCATGTGACCTCAAAGTTTGCATTGTGAACCACATCATCACCAATGAGTCTCAAACTTCCCTTTAACTATGCAGAATCAAATTCCATCCTGGTTAGGAGATATCCTCCGATTACCAAAAACCGCTACATAGGAATACTGCCAAAATACTGCTTCCACCAAAATGCTTATAACTTTTATGAATAAATGAATTTCTTTTTGTGCTCTTAACCATAGGCTAATAACACACCAAATAACATACCATCAACTATGCATAACTCAATCTACAATATAACATATGCGCAAAACAAAACTGTGCCTACTTCTCTACTAAACTCCAGAATATCACAGTGTTGACATCAATGACAATCATAGTCATGTATGCAACAACCACTACTAAAGAATGACTGCCAAAGGCTTCAGCATTCATTCCTAAAAATCTCCCCCATTGGCATTGATGGAAACATAGATGAAAAACATCCAATGTTCCAAAAATCCAATCACTGCTACTCAACTACACTGCTACTCATCATCAATCAAATCTTGCTTCGTTATCCTATTCAATCTCTCCAATAAATGTAGTTCCTCAATGTTTCCTCAATTTTTTTCATGATTCTCTCCCCCACTAACACTAATGATAGAAATTCTATCACTATGTCAAACAATAGCTCAATGTCAAAAGACACTATTCAGAAAATACATTCACAAGAGTCCTCAATGACTCAGCTCAGATACACATACTCCCCCATAGAGGAAGTACCAACATCCAATCCAAAAAATAGATAGGGCCATAAACCACTAGACGGATGCAACCAACTGCATCATTACTCAAAAGTAGGTTTGGGCATAACCCCAAGCATACCTCTTAGATACTCAAATGTATCCTTAGGCAAAGGCTTAGTAAATATATTTGCTATCTACTCTTTTGTGCTTATGTACTCCAGTCTGACTTCTTTTTCTGCAACTTTCTCTCTTACAACATGATACTTGATCTCTATATGCTTTGTTTTAGAATGTAAAACTAGATTCTTAGACATACTAATTGTACTTGTATTGTCACAATATATGACAATAGGCTCATCAAACTTGATTCCAATGTCCATCAACATCTGCTTCATCCAAATTATCTGGTTACAATTGTTTTCTACTACTACATATTCTTCTTCTACTATACTCTGTGAGATACAATTCTGCTTTTTCTCAACCGAGAAACTAATCTTCCTCCAAGAAAAAAGGCTCCACCATTGGTGATTTTCTTGTCATCAACACTACCTCCCTAATCAGCATTAGTATATGCACATAGGGTAAAATCATCAGAATTTTCATACCACAGTCCATAGTCCATTGTGCCTCTAAGATATCTCAATATCCTTTTTACTGCTGCATAATGTGACTCTCTAGGTTCAGCTTGAAATCTTGCCACCATCCCAACTGAATGTTGTATATCCGGTCTAGTGTGTGTCAAGTACTACAATCCACCAATCATAGATCTGTATTTCTTTTGCTCAACTTCTGGTGTCTCATCTTTACTAGATATTTTATGTCCTGTAACCATAGGTGTTCCAACTGGTTTACAATTCTCCATACTGAATCTTTTCAACAAATCATTCAAGTACTTTGTATGACTTATAAAGATACCATATTTGTTTTGTGTTATTTGTAATCCCAAAAAGTATTTCATTTCTCCAATCATACTCATTTCAAATTTTGTCTTCATTTCATCAGCAAATTTGTCACTAGCTTCATCTTCTCCTCCAAAAATAATGTCATCAACAAAAATAACCAAAACTAACAATCCATTCTCAATTTCTTTTATGTATAAGTTACTATCAAATGTTCCTTTTGTAGATCTTGATTTTAACAAATACTTATCTAATCTAGCATACCAAGTTCTAAGTGCTTGCTTTAGTCCATACAATGCTTTCTTTAGTTTACATACCATGTCTCCTTCTTGAGTCAAAGGAAAACCTTCAAGCTGCTCAATGTAGACTTCTTCCTCTAATTCACCATTCAAAAATGTTGACTTTCATCCATCTGATACACTTTGAATTTCTTAAATGCTGCATAAGCCAAAAATATTCTTACCACTTCAAGTCTTGCCACAGGGGAAAAAGTCTCTTCATAGTCAATTCCTTCTTGTTGTGAGTATCCCTTACATACCAATCTTTCTTTGTTTCTAATTACTTCTCCTTGTTCACTCATCTTGTTCCTGAATACCCATTTAGTTCCAATCACATTTTTGTCCTTAGGTCTAGGGACCAATTCCACTGTCTTGTTCTTTTCAATCTGATCCAATTCTTCTTTCATAGCTTTAATCCAATGTTCATCTTCACAAGCTTAATTAGTAGACTTAGGTTCAATTTGAGAAATCAAACATAAATGTACCTTCTCTCTAGTCATAACTCCTCTATCCAAACTTCCAATAACTTTCTCAATAGGATGATGTCTTGATATATAACTGTTAGGTGTCATAGTCACTGATCTTTCTTCAATTGTAGATTCTTCTCTATTTTCTTCAGCATGACTTTCATTCAACAATTCACTATCAGTCTCAAAAAATTGTTTAGTAGTTTCAATGTTAGGCTGAGGCTTAGTTCCTTCATCAAATTCATAATCAAGCATTCTTTCCTGAATTTTAAACTTCTCATCAACTTTTACATTTGCACTTTCAACAATAGTTTTAGTTCTCTTATTGTAACATCTATATGCTTTTGTTTTCAAAGAATATCCAAGAAAAATTTCTTCATTGCTTCTAGGATCAAACTTTCCTATATCATCATCTCTCTTAATATAACATTTGCTTCCAAAAATTCTAAAATACTTAACTGAGGGTGCATGTCCAAACCACAATTCATAAGGTTTCTTGTCTGTGTCTGCTCTGATTTGTACTCTATTCATTGTATATACTGTTGTATTCACTGCTTCTCTCCAAAATGTCTTTGCCAAATCACCTTCAAATAACATAGCTCTAGCTGCTTCAGTTACTGATCTATTCCTTCTTTCTGCAATACCATTTTTTTCAGGTGTTCTAGGGACTAATAACTATCTCTTAATACCATTCACTTCACAAAAGGTGTTAAACTCTTTAGATGTAAATTCTCCACCTCTATCAGATCTCAAACATTTAATCCTCATTCCTGATTCATTCTCAACTTTATTCTTCATGACCTTAAACTTATCAAATGCTTCAGATTTTTCTTTCAAAAATGCAATCCACATCATTCTTGTAAAATCATCAAAAAGAATAATAAAATACCTTTCTCCATAGAATCCTCTAGTCCTAGTAGGTCCGCCCAAGTCTGTATGAACAATCTCCAACTTTTCTGTAGATGTGAACTTCTTGCTAGGAAATGAACTCCTTTACTGCTTAGCCATCACACATTCCTTGCAAATCATGTTAGTAGGCTTCATAATCTTAGGTAAGTCTCTTACTGCAAGTGTAGAACTTACTTTCACAATATTATCAAAGTTTATATGACAAAATATTCTATGCAATAACCAACTGTCATCAATCTTAGTCATCAAGCATGTCATCTCAGTAGGGTTCAACTGAAATACATTACCTCTGGTTCTAGATCCAGTTCTAATGAGATTTCCATTTTTATCCTTAATCCCACAACTTTTCTCAAACCAAACTTGATATCCTTGATCCACTAACTATCCAACACTCAAAAGATTATGTTTCAATATACAAAGTAAACATCATCAGTATTAGTCTTTCCATCAAGAGTAATAGATCCTATACCTTTAATCAAACAAGGTGCATTGTTACCAACTCTAACAAATCCTCCATCATAATTATTAAACTTTATGAATTTTCTTTTATCACCAATCATATGATGTGAACAACCACTATCTGTAATCCAATCAACTTTCTTTTCAAGTTGGGAAACTAAAGCTTTTTCTTCTTTAATATCATATTCAAAATTTTCTTCCTTAATTGCTACAAATCCTTTGTCATCAAAGTTATCATTATCACTGTCACTCAAATGTCTTTCAATTCCTGCTTCAATTTCTTCATCATTTGCATAATAACATTCTTTAGATCTTCTAGGCTTAAAATTTTTTCTATACTTCTTAACTCTCTTGGGACACTTAGATGCAAAATGACCATATTCTTGACATGTCCAACATTTAAATATGTTCTTACCATCTAGTTCTCTTTTCACAAGAAAGGCAATACCTTCTTCAATCTTCTTATCTTCATCAGATTTGGATCTGCTACTACTGGCATAATCTCCATTCACACTTGTACTTCTAGACAAAGTAGGTCTGATGCTAAGACCACTGAATGATGTCTCCACTCTAGGTAGTTCTCCTAATAATCTCAAATTCATCTTTGCTACTTCCAATCTTCCAAGAAGAGTCTCTCTTGAAAAAAATTTTGTACAAGGTATCACTTGTTCAATCATTTATGTAGTCTGCCTGAATACCGGTGTCAATGTTCTCAAAATCTTCCATATTACTTCATTCTCTATCTTTTCACCTCTACAAGACTTTATTCCTACAACAATTTCTGACATCCTACCAATATAGCTTCTAACAGATTCATCTTCCATCATTCTTATGTCTTCAAATGCACAAATCCAATTATGTAACCTAGCTTTCTTTGCATGTTCATCACCTTCAAAAGTAGAATGTAAAGCTTTCCAAATATCATGAGATTTAGTTAAACCTTTTACCTAACTGTATTCATTCTCTGGAAGTGCTGATAAAAGTGCTTCTCTTGCAAGTATGTTATACATAAATAGATCTACCTCATCTTTAGAACTTGTTTCAAGATTGTCTTCTTCAATTATAGTCCTTTCATTCTTTGTAATCAACCAATAACCTGGTCTTGAACACAAGAGATGTGTCTTCATCTTTTCTTTCTAGCTATCAAAATTTACTCCATCAAACTTAGGGCTTTCTTTCCTGAAATTTTCCATAGATCTACTTAAGTTGTTAAACTTCTCTTTCAAGAACCTGGCTCTGATACCAATTGTTAGAAAGTAAAAACCACCAAGATAACTGAGAGGGGGTGGGTAAATCAATTATCTGATAATTAAACTATTTATCATCATTAACTTCAATATCAACTTCAATAGCTTTAAACCATATAATTAATGCAATAACCAACCATAGAAGGATAATCATACACAATGACATAATAACACAAGATATGTTAACTAGGGAACCTCTTGATCAAAGAGTAAACACCAGTGGGAATGATGCCCACAAAATGATGTACTAATATGAAAGTTCCTTGTTAGAGGATGAACCCTGTTAGGAGTCTTATGAAATACATTTAGTACATATGAATCTATGTTAGGAGATTTTGAATACCAGTTAAAATATTCTAACCCTGTTAGCAGTTATGGAAGATAGAAGGACCCACTGCCTAAACAGCTTCAAGGCAAGATCTCTGAACTTACTGTCTAGTAGATCTTAGGATTATTCAATAGAATAATATGAAATATGTTACCTCCTTCACACTATGCCAAAACCGCACTCTCTTCTACACAAGATCACAAATCCAGATCTTTGTACTTTGCAAGTCTTCCTTCATCACTGAATTAGCTCTTTTCTTCACTTCATGCATACATTCACATCACAACTTTCATAATTTCATATCACAACTATTGCAATCATCATATAACAAGGGAAAAATTCCTTCCTTTATACCACACTCAAATAATTACAAATGAGTCGGCATGCAAATACAAAATAATAATTTCAACACGCTACATCAAAATTACATAAAATTATCAATTTCTAGATACAATAACTTTCCAATCATGTGACCTCAAAGTTTGTGCTATGAACCACATCATCGCCAATGAGTCTCAAACTTCCCTTTAACTATGCAAAATCAAATTCCATCCCGGTTAGGAGATATCCTCCGATTACCAAAAATCGCGACACAAGAATACTGCCAGAATACTGCTTCCACCAAAATGCTTCTAAATTTTATGAATAAATGAATTTCTTTTTGTGCTCTTAACCATAGGCTAATAACACACCAAAGAACATACCATCAACTATGCATAACTCAATCTACAATATAACATGTGTGCAAAACAAAATTGTGTCTGCTTCTCTGCTAAACTCCAAAATATCACAGTGTTGACATCAATGACAATCTAGTCATGAATGCAATAACCACTACTAAAGAATGAATGCCAAAGGTTTTAGCATTCATTCCTAATAGAGTAAACCCTGGTGGGAATGATGCCCACAAAATGATGCACTAATATGAAAGTTCCTTGTGAAAGGATGGACCCTGTTAGGAGTCTTATGAAATACATTCAGTACATATGAATCTCTATTAGGAGATTTTGAATCCCTATTAAAAGATTCTAACCCTATTAGGAGTTATGGAAGACAGAAGGACCCACTGCCCAAACAACTTCAAGGCAAGATCTCTGAACTCACTATCCAAAATATCTTAGGATTATTCAATAGAATAATATTAAATATGTTACCTCCTTCACACTATCCAAAACCACACTCTCTGCTACACAAGATCACAAATCTAGATCTCTGTACTTCACAAGTCTCCCTTCATCACTGAATTAGCTCTTTTCTTCACTTCATCCATACATTCGCATCACAACTTTCACAATTTCATATCACAACTATTACCAATCCTCATACAACAAGGAAAACATTCCTTCCTTTATACCACACTCAAATAATTACAAATGAGTCAGCATGCAAATACAAAATAATAATTTCAACATGCTACATAAAAATTGTTAGCTTCCAGATATAATAACTTTCCAATCATGTGACTCGAAGTTTTCACTATGAACCACATTACCACCAATGAGTCTCAAACTTCCCTTTAACTACGTAGAATTAGATTCCATCTCAGTTAGGAGATATCCTCCAATTACCAAAAACCGCTACTCTGGAACACTGCCAGAATACTGCTTCCACCAAAATGCTTATAACTTCCATGAATAAATGAATTTATTTTTGTGCTCTTAACCATAGGCTAATAACACACCAAATAACATATCATCAACTGTGCATAACTCAATTTGCAATATAACATGTGCGCAAAACAAAACTATGTCTACTTCTCTGTTAAACTCTAGAATATCAATGTGTTGACATCAATGACAATCATAGTCATGAATGCAACAACCACTGCTACAGAATGACTGCCAAAGGCTTTAGCATTCATTCCTGACAATCTCTCCCATTGGCATTGATGGTAACATAGATGAAAAAAATCCAATGTTCCAAAAATCCAATCACTGCTGCTCAACTGCTCTACTGCTCTTCATCAATCAAATCTTGCTTCATTATCCTATTCAGTCTTTCCAACAAATGTAGTTCCTCAATTTTTTTCATGATTCTCTCCCCGATTGACATCAATGACATAAATTCCATCACTATGTCAAACAATAGCTCAATGTCAAAAGACACTATTCAGAAAATAGATTCACAAGAGTCCTCGTGACACAGCTCAGATACACATACTCCCCCATAGAGGAAGTACCAACATCCAATCCAGAAAATAGATAGGGCCATATTCCACTGGACAAATGCAACCATCTTCATCTTTACTCAAGAGTAGGTTGGGGCATAACCCCAAGCATACCTCTTAGATACTCAAATGTATCCTTAGGCAAAGGCTTAGTAAATATATCTGCTATCTTCTCCTTTGTGCTTATGTACTCCAGTTTGACTTCTTTCTCAGCTACTTTCTCTCTTACAACATGATTCTTGATCTCTATATGCTTAGTTTTAGAATGTAATACAGGATTCTTAGACATATTAACTATACTTGTATTGTCACAATGTATGACAATAGGCTCATCAAACTTGATTCCAATGTCCATCAACATCTACTTCATCCAAATTATCTAATTATAATTGTTTGCTGCTGCTACATATTCTACTTCTGTTGTACTCTATGAGATACAATTCTACTTTTTGCTCAACCCAGAAACTAATCTTCCTCCAAGAAAAAAGGCTGCACCACTGGTGCTTTTCTTATCATCAATGCTGCCTCCCCAATTAGCATCAGTATATGCACATAGGGTAAAATCATCAAAAGTTTCATACCACAATCCATAGTCCATTGTGCCTCTAAGATATCTCAATATCCTCTATACTACTGCATAGTGTGATTCTCTAGGTTCAGTTTGAAATCTTGCTACCATTCCAACTGAATGTTGTATATCTAGTCTAGTGTGTGTCAAGTACTGCAATCCACCAATCATAGATCTATATTTATTTTTCTCAACTGCTGGTGTCTCATCTTTACTAGATAGTTTATGTCTTGTAACCATAGGTGTTCCAATTGATTTACAATTCTCCATACCAAATATTTTCAACAAATCATTCAAGTACTTTTTCTGACTTACAAAGATACCATCTTTATTTTGTGTTATATGTAATCCCAAAAAGTATTTCATTTCTCCAATCATACTCATTTCAAATTCTATCTTCATTTCATCACCCAATTTGTCACTAGCTTCATCTTCTCTCCAAAAATAATGGCATCAATAAAAATAACCAAAACTAACAATCCATTCTCAATTTCTTTTGTATATAAGTTACTATCAGTTGTTCTTTTTGTAAATCCCAATTTTAACAAATACTTATCCAATCTAGCATACCAAGTTCTAAGTGCTTGCTTTAGTCCATACAATGTTTTCTTTAGTTTACATACCATGTCTCCTTCTTGAGTCAAAGGAAAACCTTCAGGCTACTCAATGTAGACTTCTTCTTCTAATTCACCATTCAGAAATACTGACTTCACATCCATCTAATACACTTTGAATTTCTTAAATTCTACATAAGCCAAAAATATTCTTACTGCTTCAAGTCTTGCCATAGGGGCAAAAATATCTTCATAGTCAATTCCTTCTTGCTATGAGTATCCCTTACATACCAATCTTTTTTTGTTTCTAATTACTTCTCCTTGTTCATTCATCTTGTTCCTGATTACCCATTTAGTTCCAATTACATTTTTATCTTTCAATCTAGGGTCCAATTCCCATGTCTTGTTCTTTTCAATCTGATCCAATTCTTCTTTCATATCTTTAATCCAATGTTCATCTTCACAAGCTTCATTAGTAGACTTAGGTTCAATTTGAGAAATCAAACATAAATGTACCTTCTTTCTAGTCATAACACGTCTGTCCAGGTAATACCCCAAAAATGGGCTATAAGTTCATTAATCTTCTACATCTTTAATTCTAACGAAATCGACATCAAAGTCCTAATCTAAGGCATATCTAAACATCATCGAATCATAATTGATTATCTTAAATTCTGCATTAGGAAATATTCCTAGCAATATTCCTAATCATCATAATTATCTTTAATTTTATAATTATTTGGCAATAAATCACATTTATCCTAAAGTTTGATTAATTGAATATTTTCATATTTAATTAATTAGATTTAATATTTGTCACTTAATTGTGTAATTAAATTTAATTATATCTATTATTAATTGTATTATTTAATTTTGACAATAAATCTAATATCATATGAATAATTGATTAAATTCTTATTTAATTAATTAAAGCAAGTTGTCATTATTTAATAATATAGTTTTTTAATTGATTAACCCATAAATCAATTGTTTTATTTTTAAAAGCAGTTAAGTTGAGCATAAATCACTTATTATTAAATTAATTCATAAATAAAACATGCACAATCATAAAAGCAAACAACTATCAATTATCAATTAAAGCTAAACTCTATTTTGAGTTAAAACTTAGCTTTTGCATGTTTTTGTGAGTTAATTATCTTTATTTAAAAATAACTCAAAAATCAACCTGAGTTATTTGAGTGATTTATGGCTTTTTTTCATGCACCTCCAAAGCTCTGGATTTCTATAAAAACAAGGCTCAGCTCTTCATAATTCATCTCTCAAATTTGCATCCAAGCATCTCATAATTGTGCAAACTTATGCTGGAGAATTGGAATTGAAGAATCAAAGCTCTTGCCAATCGACATCTTTGTGAGATCAATCTTATTTTAGCATTCATATTGCATATCATTGTTAGATTAGCATTGCATATCAATTTTCAATAGCATTCATAGCATATCAATTTCATCTAGCATAGTTTCATATCAAGTTATTTTCATATAGATTAGATTCATATCAGTTTTTATCATTATTATTGCATAGAAAATACCAAAAAAAAATAGAATAATTGCATTCAATTCATATCTAGATCAATTGCATTCAAATCTTTCATTTAGGTGTCATCTAGGTCACTGATCTCGATAACAATCTGAGAACATTAATCTCGCACCTACTAGAAGGCAGTAAATCGCTTGGTTAGATAGTTTTCAATTTTGCATGATTTTGATTATAGCTAACCTCTAATATTTTACTGAGTGTTGTGTCTATAGATCAGATACAATTTTTACACACATATTTTTAGCGCCCACCATGGGGCAACCCACCTTTGCATGCTGGTTTTGATTTTTTTTTGGGAGCTAAAACCCCAAAGTTTCAAAGATTTAATTTTATCTCCCAAACGGCTTGGAGTTTTGGTCTGAAATTTTTTTTTCAAGTTGGAGACATATCAAAGAAGCTTCGAAAAAAATTCAGAATTTTCTGAATTATTTTGAATTTTTAATAATTTTATTTTTTTTTTCATAAAAAATTAATATCTGACGCAAATCAGCATATTTTTCTAAAATTTTTACATTTTCGGAAATCTCTTCAAATTCTACAGGGGGTCTATTATTTGTGTTTTAAATTTGGATGCAATTTAATAGCTCAAATAGTCAATTTGCAAAAACTGGTCTATTTTGATAAAACGGGTCTCTAGGGCACAAATGAAGAGATTTTTCTAAAATTTTTGCATTTTTGGAAAGCTCTCTGTTTTTTAGTAGGGGTGTCTATTCTAAATTTCTATCTTTGTGGCTAAAATCATATCAAAAAAATTAGATCTTGTTGACTAGGTCAAATGTAGTGCAAAAAAATTAAAATTTTATGATGGGTATGCACTTATTTTTCATATGATTCAATGCATGATATGAGTTGTCATTTGGATTAATTTATGGTTATTATTTCTCCTAAAAATTGATTTTTAGAGCTAACCCTATGGTTTTCATAAGTTGAATATATTTTGCATATCTTGTTTGCTTGTTTGCTTGTTGGAGAGTTCGTCACTTGCTTGCATGGAAAAGCTCAACAAAAATTGCTAAAAATTAGGTAGAATCTACTAAGTGCGTTGCAAGGATCATGAGGTATTCTCCTTGTTCTAAAAATATTTCAATTTGGACTTAAAATAAATCTCTTATGTGTCAAGCTTGTGTGCATCTTTTCATGCTTTTGATCTATTTCTACACACTTGCATAATTTGATACTAGGTTGTGATCCCTTAAGGATTCATTAAGTAGTCTTAGAATACTTGTGATTGATCTTATTGCTATTTTGGGTTATTAGACTCACTAATCCACCGGCCCCTCATTTCCGCCCCGTGGTTGCAATCTCAGCGCCATAAAGGGGAGGGGTCAACAGGATAGAAGCGTTAAGTGTTCCACTTGGCAACCCTTTTGTGCTTTTAGGAACTCACTTATTTTCTAAGTTGTGGACTCATTTTCAGCTTGTGTGAGGTGTTAAGTGTTCCACCTTGTGGACTCATCTCATATTTTCTTTAAGTGTTAAGTGTTCCTCTTTCTACTTTTTGGATGCTTTTGGTAGATTTGCTTTCGGGAATATATCTGTGCTCACATAGTAATTAGGCCCTATGAACACTATTCATGATTCTTGAGAGATTAGATTCCTAGAGAAATATTTCTTGATGACAGAATCCTTGTAGGTAGGGAGGATACTTAGTACATTTCACATTCAACTTGGTTAGTGCATCTTCTCTTATTGATCGACACATTCTCTCTCCGGAGAGGTTGATAGATCACGTAGGGTTGATATCATGAGCTTTGGTGAATCAAAATTGGTTAGTGCATCTTCTCTTATTGATTGATACATTCTCTCCCTAGAGAGGTTGATAGATCACGTGGAGTTGATATCACAGACCTTGGTGGAACAAAACTTTGTCTTAGCGTGTCGAATTAATCTGCTTGCTTTGTTTGGGTTAAAAGTGAAGAGGTGTCAAAACCTTGAATCTGGAGCCAAGTCCCCTTGCGGTATAAATCTATGAGTCACCTTTAGAGAGGGTTAACCATAGCGGACAATCCCTTCATAGGGAAAATTGCGTTGACGGAACCTCAAGCGGTAATAGCCATTTTCGCCATGGTAGTGACAGCCGCTATATAAATGTCCTTGTGGAAGAAATCTCCACGGGTATGGTTCATTGTTGGGTTGTCAGATCTCCCTAGCAGCTCTTGAAGATTAAGTTCTCAGACTGTGTCAAAACCCTGGTGCACTGGGATTGGAGTTCACTCCTTTGAATCATAAAATTTGCAAAGTCAAACCATTACTAAAAACCCTAGAGAGGCCAATTTTTCACTTTCAGGTATATGTGTGTTATTGCAAAACTTTTCAGAACATACACAATTAGTACTCTCAGGGATTAGCACAATTTGGTCACTTGATTGTTCGTGCACAAGGTTTCTTTTGCCCTTGTTCATTGTTTTCAGACATGCTTTGAATCACTTGCTTGCTGTTCTACGTGCTTGTTTATCGACTTGGCTATTAAAAATGATCAAATCTGGTATAACCTTCAAAATCTGGACAGTACAATTTGCAAACAATCCAGAACTGAAGACCTTAAATTTTGCAAAAATTGACGTAAATTCTTTCTGGAGTCAAAAGTCATTTCAGAAAGTCAAAAGTCATACGAGTTTTGTCAAGTGTCATTTTAGTATTGCCCATCTATCGTACGATTGAGAACCCAGTGTCGTACGAGTTTTCAAACTAGCAAATTCAAGAAAGTCAAAATCCTGTTAGCAATTGTCGTATGATATTTACAACTATCGTTTCATTGCTACCCAACTGTCATACGAGTTTTACAACTGTCATTTCATTTCTACCCAACTGTCATACGAGTTTAGCAACTATCGTTTCATCGACTACCCAGTGTCGTATGAGTCTGCAGAGTGTCATTTGGAAAAATTTGAGAGAGTTGCAAAAATTGTCAAAATTGCAAGATATCCAGTGTTTCCAGCCTAGTTCCAGAATCTATCAAAAATATCATTGTGTCAAGAATAGAGCAGTAGCTATTGAGCATTCTACCATTTTCTGAGTTTGATCTTTTGAATCTGATCTAGTCTTCTGTTTGATCAATTTGAGTCCTTTTTATCTCGTGTCAAAACCTTGTCATAACTATCAATCTTCAATCAATCTTCAAAAACAAACTAAGTGTTGAGAACTTGTGTCCGCTATCTTTTGGGCGATCTATCCCATACACCCAGGGCACAGTTTCCTTCACCCATATCTCATCAGATCTTCAAAACTATCATAATCTTGACAAGGTTGCATCATCCAATTTTCTCGAATCAAATTGTTCTTCAGTTGTCTTCATCCTTTTCTTCTATTTCATTCAAAGTTAATGGTGGAGACCAGAGCTTCTTCACACAAGAAATTAGAAGAAACATCTCAGAACTTACTTTTGACCAATACCCTAGGTTCAACTCTTGAACAACTTATCAAGTCAAGTATCTATGAAGACGACGGTCTTGGTAACTTTTGATTGAAAACTGGTTACATACCTCCTTCATCAACTCACAGAGGTAATCAGCAAACTCCTCCTCAATCTGTTCCAGGGAGCCCAAAAACTCCTATCATGTCTCAAGTAGGGACAAACCACGATTCTCTAGGAGGAGGATCCCAGGGACACCATTCTCAACATAATGCTGACCAAGAACCTATGCCCTCTGAAATTCATCGATGTCAGAATGATGATGAATTCAAAAGAATGATGAGGCATTTCTTGAAAATGGATAGAGAGGCATACTTTTTACAATTAGCCCAGGAAGGAGCTAAACTTCCTCCTCACTTCAATGTCAAAGATATCATCACACATGAGGAAGAAACTCCACTCATAGCTATGACAAAATAGATGCATGCTATACAAGTCAAATTTAACAATCTTAAGAAGGAGAAGGAACCCAAGGAGTTCTCCATGGAGGCCCTATGTCCTTTCCCGTTCGACAAAAACTTGTATATGCCACCATTCCCAAAAAGAGTGGAGATACCAAAGTATGACAAATATGATGGACACTCTGATCCTCAAGATCATGTCAGAGAGTTCTATACGCAATCCATGGAATTCATGCATGAACTGACTTATCTAATGCATCTTTTTCCTAGATCCTTGGGAGGAGCATCCATTCAGTGGTTTTCAAGATTACCTTCTACGATCAAAACTTTTGAAGAATTGATTAAATTATTTTATCAATAATATTCTTACAATATTCAACATCTGGTCACCATGATCGATATCTGTAACCTCAAGCAATATCCAGGGGAATCATTCCTAACTTTCCTCAAGAGGTGGAGAAAGAAGTTCTCTCTATATGCTAGACAAATTCCCAAAATGGAGAAACTTAAAATTTTTATCAATAACCTTGTTCTAGAGCTCAATTATCCATTACAAATGCAAGATCATGTATCTTTTGATAAAATGGTGGATAATGCAATCAAGATTGAGAAAGTACTTGTCAAGAAAGGAGAAATCACACTTCAAAAGGACAAGTCTGAATCTGGATCTAGCTCAAAAGATAAAAACAAGAGCTGGAATAGAAACAAAGGTATCATCTCTGATGGTGTTGTTGACACTATCCACACCCCATCAAAGGCACCAGCCTACAATCTCACCCTTACCACCAAAGCCATTGAAGCTTCAGAGCAAAAATCTACTGAACCATCTCCAAAGAAGCCATTCAAATGATGGGATAATAAATGAAAGTTTACTCCCCTAGGAGAATCTTTGGAATCTACCCTGAGAACCCTAATAGCTGATAACGTGATCTCTTTACCACCAATCCGAAACCCTGATCTGGATCCAAAACCATATTGGTGGAAAGATAATGCATTCTGTGCTTTCCATTGGACTAAAGGCCATAGAACTAATGGATGCTTCCACTTGAAGCATACCATTCAAGACTTGATATATCAAGGGGACATCACGATCAATAATCCTACCAGCAATAATGATCACACAGCATTTACAAAACCGTTTCCACAACATGGCAAGGGAGTTTCCACTTCTCAGCCTAACATGGGGGAAAAAGTCAACTATGCCTACCCTGGAAACAATGTTGTCATCAATATGGTTGAACCATATCTCTCTGAGAGCTGCAATGTCATCATGATTGTACGAAGAGATAGAAATCATTCCTCAACTAATGCGATTACCAGATCACAAGCTCAGGCTCATCTGAAAGGACAAACACCAAGTTCATCTAATGTCCCTAAGATACCTTTCAATCTCACATCTGCTTCTAAATAGAAGGTTGCCTCAAAATCTTCCAATCCAAAGGATACAAGACCTACATCTTACAGCATCATCCAACAACTCTAGCATACCAATGCCAAAATCTCTATGTTTGAGTTACTTCAAATATCTCCAGCTCACAGAGATATCCTAGACAAAGCTTTGCTCGGCTCTAATGTTCCTGATGATCTAGATCTAGACAGGTTCCAGACTATGGTTGGTCATCTAACATCTCCACAATATATCTCCTTTTCAGAGGAAGATGGCAACTCCCTAAGTCACCCACATAATCAGCCCTTGCACATAGAAGTCTTGATCCAGAACCGTCGAGTCAAACATGTGTTGATAGATGGGGGCACAGGCCTCAACATTTGTTCTTACAACTTAATCACACAGTTGGGATTCTCAGAGATGGCTATTGATCCTCGAAAGAAGATCACCATAAAAGCCTATGATGAACAAGAAAGAGCTTCTAAAGGCACCATTGTCTTACCCATCCGAGTGGGTCCGGTCATCAAAGATACCACATGTCAGGTGCTTGATCTACCATTGGCTTACAATATCCTTCTAGGGAGACCCTGGATACATGAAATGCAAGCTATTCCTTCTACATACCATCAATGCTTGAAATTTCCCTATGAAGGAGTGGAGGTTACTATCCCAGCAGATCTGAGTACAACTTGTAATACATTGAAGGAAAGTGCCGATAAGCTTGTTCCCAATAACAGAGAATCTTCCATCAAGCAGCTAAATGTTGCTTTCACATCTAAGATGGATGACATTGCTAACGAGATCAATATCAAAGAACATGGGATGGGAGAATACACTATAGAGCCAGTCTTGTCTCTGACATCTCTCCCAATCTCACCTAAGTCATATGGACAATCCTTGAAGCAGTCTAAATCAGAACCTAAGGAACCTATGGAAGCATACAAAAGAAATTTTGTGGTGGAGCAAGTATCCAAACAAGAATTTGAAGAGGATGAAGTTGTGCTGGCATGGCTATATAAAGAGGATTCTGAATCTAAAATTGTTCAACCTAGTGAGTCTATAGCACCTACAATCCCTTCTAATTCATGTGGTGCAGGAAACAAATTGATAGCCAAGATGGGATATTCCGGTCAAGGACCTCTAGGAATCAGTGGAAAGGGTCTTGTGACACCCATTTCACATATTGGTAGAGCCAACAAAGATACTGGTGGCTTAGGGTTTAAGAAGAAACCCTATCATCTCAAAGGTGGTTGTTCTCATGTCATAGAACAAATTACACCAGGAGAACCCCTTCTTAAGAAAGAAGAAACAGAACCCTCTGATGATGATTCAGATAGCTCTGAGCTTATCCCCTATGAAAAATTGCCTAAAGAGATCAAAGATCTTCTTGATGATACAGATGATCCTATCAAAATAATTAATGTAGTAGAAACACAAGAACCTACTATAGCACAAGAGATGGTTGCACCACAAGAACTAGTCAATCTTGAAGGTGATCAAACTGATCAAGAAGAAGGGGGTATTTATTCTGACACTGATTCCCATGAATATGAATTCAAGTCAAAAACTAAGGGTAATCCTTCTTGGGGTATTCATCCTGATTTCACACATTTTCTAAGATTTCCTAGAGATCCTGAATCAGAAGCTGAGTCAAATGACTATGAATGGGGTGCCATTCCAGAAGAAGATGAGCTTATAACAGAGAAATATATTGATGTTATTCACCAATATGTATCTCAACCCAATGTAGGTCTAGAGCGAAACAATGAACTTAACGTGTTAGATCCACCTATGGCTGAAAAGGACTCCCATGATGATATTGAGCCTATTCACAAATTGAACATTTTGAGTTGTAATATCACCTTTGAACTTGAGCATCAGGTTAGGACCAATGATGACATATCCCCATCTGTGAACACCATATCCCAAGCCTTTCCCGCTTTAACTATCCAACGCCCTGATCTTATCGACCAAACTTCCACAAATCCAAGCCATGGTGTTTACACCTTTTCTAGTGACTATGCCCTTGCTTGTTACCTCAATGCAGTCGAGCCTATGAGGACTTCCATCAGCAAATCGAGCATCAGCATGACCGAGTCAGACATCAAATATCTTAGTCAAAAAAATAAAAAGAAAAAGAAAAAGAGTTCTGAGGGTGAAAACCACTTTGTGGCAGTCTCAGAACCTACAAAAGTAAAAAGAAAAGACGTATCTGAAGGTGAAAACCTCTTTGAGGCACCTAAGGATGAGATATTTGATGTCCTTCTAAGTCATTTATAGGATAGATCTCTAGTTCTAATTGAGCCAACTCAATCCATCAATTTGGGTACAACAGAGGAACCATAATTGGTACATGTAGCACAATCTCTATCAGAAGAAGAGAAACAAAAATTTACTACATTCTTATCAAAAAAAAAGATCAATTTTGCATGGAAATATTCAGATATGCCAGGATTGGATCCCAATCTCATTATGCACCATCTATCCATTGCTCTTGGAGTAAAACCAATCAAACAAAAACTAAGAAAGATGCATCCTCATGTTGCACTCTTAGTCAAAGCAGAACTAGAAAAACTCCTAAAAGTTGGATTCATCCGTGTCATAGACTATGCTGAGTGGATCTCTAACATTGTACCTATTTCAAAACCAGATGGTTCAATCAAAGTGTGCACGGACTTTAGAGATGTGAACAGAGCATGCCCTAAGGATGATTTTCCGCTGCCTAACATTGATATGATAGTGGACATGACTGCGGGCTATGAAATGTATTCCTTAATGGATGGCTTTTCTGGGTACAACCAAATCAAAATTGCTCGAGAAGATCAAGAGAAAATAGCTTTCACATGTGCGTGGGGAACCTTCTGTTGGAATGTTATGCCATTCGGACTCAAAAATGCTGGAGCTACATATCAAAGAGCAATGACATCTATTTTTCATGATATGATGCATAAAACAATGGAGCATTACGTGGATGATACCTTGGCAAAATCCATGATTAGAACTGAACATCTAATAGACTTGAGCATGATCCTAGATAGAATGGAACAGTTTAGTCTCTGACTAAATCTTAAGAAGTGTGCTTTTGGTGTCACTTTTGGAAAGCTCTTAGGATACATAGTTTCAAAGAAAGGCATTGAGGTCAATCCAGCTAAGGTGAAAGCTATCATAGAGATGCAACCTCCCAAGAATATCAATCAAATGCGAACTTTGCAAGGGAGAGTATAGTCCATCAGAAGATTCATATCACAGTTAGCTGACATATCACAACCTTTCACAAAGACATTACATAAAGGTGTGACCTTTGCATGGAATGAAGACTGTGCAAAGAATTTTGATCATATCAAGAATTATCTCTCGAATCCTCCTATCTTAATGCCTCTTATTCATGAGAAGCCATTAATATTATATGTCTCCGCAACAAATACATCACTGGGGGCATTGCTAGCACAGCATGATGAGAACAAAAAGGAAAGAGCCATCTACTATATAAGCAGAACATTGGTGGTGTATGAAAAGAACTATTCTATGATTGAGAAAGCTTGTCTTGTTGTGATCTTTGCATCATAGAAACTAAGACATTACATGTTAGCTCATACCACTCATTTGGTAGCTAAGATTGATCCACTGAAGTACCTACTAAGCAAAGCTGCCCTCACAGGTAGACTTGCTAAATGGGTCATGCTCTTGAGCGAATTTGACATTGAATATGTTGAAAGAAAAGCTATCAAAGGATAGGTCATTGCTGATCAATTAGCTGAAGCACCATTGTTTGATGATACACCCATGCAAATGGAATTTCCTGATTCTTCTATCATGCACCTCTCTTCTAGAGCATGGCGGTTATTCTTTGATGGCTCCTACACACATAATGGATTTGGAGTAGGCATATTGTTCATCACTCCTCAAGGATACTCGATACCCAAAGCATTTAGACTAAAGTTTCCTTGCACAAACAATATTGCTGAATATGAGGCACTTCTCAATGGTATGAAAATGGCAATACAGTGGAGAGTTACAGAGATGCACATCCATGGAGACTCACAATTGGTTATCCACCAAGTCAATGATGTGTACCAAACCAAAGATGAAAAGCTCATTCCTTACAAGAGAATGGTAGATGATTTAAAGAAATACTTCATCTCTATCACATTTGAGAAAATACCCAGAATGGAGAATAAGGCTGTCGATGCAATGGCGAAATTATCTACTCTCTTAAAGCAGCCCAAACATGAGCTACGCTACGAGTTCCTGGTGGAAGCCCTATCCTATCCTGCATATGACTCCCTTGAAACCCGCATGATCTGCACTGTTGTAGGTTATGACTCATCTCACTACAAAAATCTATTCTCCTATCTCCATGATCAAATCATCCCTGAGTCCTTTAACCATTTTGAGAAATGAAACCTTATCCGATCCGCATCCCAATATGTCATCATTGGTAATGATTTGTACAAATGAGGTCTAGATGGTACACTGCTTAGATGTTTAGAACGGGAAGAGTCTCAACGTGCATTAGAGGAAGTCCACGAGGGTATATGTGGGTCACACTCAAACGGTTTAACATTAGCTTGAAAACTTATTAGGGCTGGGTACTATTGGCCTGAAATGGAGAAAGAGGCTATTAAATTTGCTAAAAATTGTCAACAGTGTCAAGTACATGGCAACTTAATTCATGCTCCAGGGAGAGATCTGATTCCCTTTACTACATAATGGCCTTTTCAACAATGGGCATTTGATCGCATAGGTGCTATCCATCCGCACTCTTCCAATGGACATACCCATATAATCACAGCCACAGATTATTTTACAAAATGGGTAGAAGTAGTTCCTCTAACACAAGCAACGGGGAAATAGATCTCTATGTTCATCCTGAACTACATCATTTGCAGATATGGGATCCCTCACTCTATAATCACAGATAATGGGGGACAATTCAAAAACAAAGATCTAGATGACTTATGTGCTAAATTCAAGATTACAAAACATTGGTCTTCTATTTACTATCCTCAAGGGAATGGACAAGCTGAGGCTTCAAACAAAAATCTCCTGAAGATCTTGCATAGAACAGTGAATAAAATAGGAAGAGACTGGCATCTCATGATCAATCCAGCTCTCTGGGCATACAGAACTAGTATCAGAACGCCTACAGGGGCTACACCTTTCATTTTAGTTTATGGGTCTGAAGCGGTACTACCTATTGAGGTTGAAATCTCATCACTTAGAATCAGAATGCATGGACTTGTCATTGATGAAGACTACAGAGTGTCTAGGTTACAAGAACTGGAATTACTAGATGAGCGCAAGCAAGCAGCGTATGATCATCTCAGAGTGTATCAGAAAAGAATGTCTAGAGGCTACAACAAGAAAGTCAGACACAGAGAATTTCAAGTTGGTGATCTAGTCTTGAGAGAAAATCCTAAAAATCAATCACATCGAGAACGCAAGGGGAAGTTCAAACCCAATTGGCTGGGTCCCTTTGTCATCACTGCTACTTTTGGCTCTGGTGCCTATCAACTCTCAACGACTGAGGGAGAACAGCTCCAAGAACCAATCAACATTCTCCATCTGAAAAAATTCTATGCCTAAGGCATTTCGTCTATGGTAAAATGTCCTGAAAAATATCAAAAAAATAAAAATAAAAATAAAAATAAAAATAAAAAATTTAAAAAAAATTAAAAATACAAAAAAAAATTAAAAAAAAAGAAAAAGTGCCTTGGTGAAAACTTGGAAACAGGCGCCTTGGTAGCAAAAATAGAATCTCTGCCAAGATGGTGAAAACCTGGCAAACGGGCGCCACTTGTTCCAAAATGCTCCATCTATCAGCACAATCTTGGTCTTTCCCAGCTTTCAGTCTTGCTTTAGTTTGTACATATCTCTCGGTTTGTTTCTGCATATCCTGGTTTCAATAAGTCAGTCTGTACACCAATCAGCTCAAGCATCTGTATCCTATCAATGTTCAAATTTGGGGGCAATCAATGTCATATCCTATGGTCTCCCATGTATCTTAGACATTTCCTATCCAGTCAGAGTCCTTTGAAGCTTCCAGTTGAGTCTGTCTGTCTGTCTCGTCTCTAGAAAGGATTTTGCATCTACAACAATCAAAAATCAAAACTCAACTGAAAACAATTTGTGCTTTTCATACTTTTATCTCCTTGTATGCTTGTTGATCCGCATTGAGATTTTTGCATATTATGTCCCTTGGAGCTCTTCGATGATGTCCTTTATAGGATTTAGAGAGTGATGACTGGGGGCATAATCTTTTCTTTGTCTTCTGCTTGTATGTGAAAATCTAACAACTTTGGAAATTCCAGATTGAAATGGTGTCCAACTATAAGAGCCTCTATCTCGAATTGGATGGCCATGCGTACCTCGACCATTGATACCCGGAAAATTCAAGGAAGTTTGATCTAACTATTGTCTTTTTGAGTAAGTTATTTCTCCTACTGTGAAACGTGATCTTGCCTAAGGATGTGAACGATAAAGGGTCACTACGGGTAATTCACATTAGATTTAGAATGATCTCTTGACTGTTTGATGTGTTTGCAATGCAAGGCATACTCAGGTCATCATGATGTTTATGTTTTGATGCTTGTACAAATTGCTATATCAAAATGGACATGATATTTAGGTCATCCTAGCGGTTGTGCCTTGGTGCTTATATCTGATCCAACATTTTGAAAACAAATCAATATTCATATGTCCATGGTTGTATAACCAGTGGGTGTTGTATTGATTCTTGCGCATACAAATCGATATTCATATGTCTATAGTTTCATGGCTAGTGGGCATTGTATTGATTTATCTGATTACCTAAAAGTTCAATGATGATAACAAATCGACACATGATCAGTGACTAGGTCCTAGGTCTTAGGTTGCATTTCATTTTGCATGTCTCTTTGCATTTTGCATGTTTGCATGATCTCACAATGGCTAAATGAACCTCAATGCTTAAACAATTCACCACTCACATCTTCAAATCTAACAAGAGCTGAATCTCACATGAAGGTTCCTCCAACGAAATAGCAAGCAGAATCCTTTTTCGGGATCAAAATCAAAATCTGAGATCATTCATATTATTAACTACTTGCATATTCGACCTTCAATCATCACAGAAATCTAGTATTCAACTTAACTGATTATCTAACATCAAACTATCAAAATTTCAACTTGGTCAACCATGGTCAACTCATGGTCAAACCTAGTCAACCTTGGTCTCCAGGACCTCTAAATAATGCAGAATGCGCTCTTGAACATGTATAACCACTTTTACCATCAATCAACATGCTTCTGAGCTCTCAACGCTGACTTTTCTTGTCAGATTTCAATTTTAATCCCGAAGGGGGCATGGTATTGCACATCAATTCAAAGTCTGTAAATCAAAGTTCTATCGATCAATTCTATCAATATCTTTCATCAGTGATCAAGACAAACAATCACGTCTAGTTACTGATTCATCAAAAGTCCTCATCGCTCGGGGCAAATCTATCATCACTTGGGGCATATCAGATTCATCAAGATCCATATCAATCTGGTATTCTCTTAATCTTGTAAACTGTATCAGTTTTTGCAACCATCAGATCATAGTATTCTTTCCTTGGTTCTTGGGCAACTGAAGGGTTTGGATGTGATACCTGCTAGTTCTGCTAAGACAATCAAGTCTACAACGGGTCACTCACTTCTTTGCAATCCTAAGGTTTGGAATCAGGCGTTTTGACAATTTTTCACAATCATAGGTTCATTTGCTGCTACAGTGAACATTATCTTTGGTCACTCAGGACCTATTATCTCCATATCAAATCAATATCAATCAGCTTCTGTCTCATATCAATTATCAATTTCAAACATTAGTTTAATATCTTTATTAAACACAGACTATCTTTGAACCACTGCGCTTCGCACAGTAATTCAAAGAGGGGCAAAATGTAATACCCCAAAAATGGGCTATAAGTTCATTAATCTCCTACATCTTCAATTCAAATGAAATCGACATCAAAGTCCTAATCTAAGGCACATCTAAACATCATCGAATCATAATTGATTATCTTAAATTCTGCATCAGGAAATATTCCTAGCAATATTCCTAATAATCATAATTATCTTTAATTTTATAATTATTTGGCAATAAATCACATTTATCCTAAAGTTTGATTAATTGAATATTTTCATATTTAATTAATTAGATTTAATATTTTCCACTTAATTGTGTAATTAAATTTAATTATATCTATTATTAATTGTATTATTTAATTTTGACAATAAATCTAATATCATATGAATAATTGATTAAATTCTTATTTAATTAATTAAAGCAAGTTGTCATTATTTAATAATATAGTTTTTTAATTGATTAACCCATAAATCAATTGTTTTATTTTTAAAAGCAGTTAAGTTGAGCATAAATCACTTTATTATTAAATTAATTCATAAATAAAACATGCACAATTATAAAAGCAGACAACTATCAATTATCAATTAAAGCTAAACTCTATTTTGAGTTAAAACTTAGCTTTTGCATGTTTTTGTGAGTTAATTATCTTTATTTAAAAATAACTCAAAAATCAACTTGAGTTATTTGAGTGATTTATGGCTTTTTTTCATGCACCTCCAAAGCCCTGGATTTCTATAAAAACAAGGCTCAGCTCTTCATAATTCATCTCTCAAATTTGCATCCAAGCATCTCATAATTGTGCAAACTTATGCTGGAGAATTGGAATTGAAGAATCAAAGCTCTTGCCAATCGACATCTTTGTGAGATCAATCTTATTTTAGCATTCATATTGCATATCATTGTTAGATTAGCATTGCATATCAATTTTCAATAGCATTCATAGCATATCAATTTCATCTAGCATAGTTTCATATCAAGTTTTTTTCATATAGATGAGATTCATATCAGTTTTTATCATTATTATTGCATAGAAAATACCAAAAAAAATAGAATAATTGCATTCAATTCATATCTAGATCAATTGCATTCAAATCTTTCATTTAGGTGTCATCTAGGTCACTGATCTCGATAACAATCTGAGAACATTAATCTCGCACCTACTAGAAGGCAGTAAATCGCTTGGTTAGATAGCTTTCAATTTTGCACGATTTTGATTATAGCTAACCTCTAATGTTTTACTGAGTGTTGTGTCTATAGATCAGGTACAATTTTCACACACATAGTCCAAACTTTCAATCACTTGTTCAACAGGATGATGTCTTGATATATACCTATTAGGTGTCATAGTCACTGATCTTTCTTCAACTGTAGATTCTTCTCTAGATTCTTATTTGTTTTCTTTAGCATGACTTTCATTCAACAATTCACTATCAGTCTCAAAAAATTGTTCAATAGTTTCAATGTTAGGCTGAGGGTTAGTTCCTTCATCAGATTCATAATCAAGCATTCTTTCCTAAATTTTAAACTTCTCATCAACTTTTACATTTGCACTTTCAACAATAGTCTTAGTTCTCTTATTGTAACATCTATATGCTTTTGTTTTCAAAGAATATCCAAGAAAAATTCCTTCATTGCTTCTAGGATCAAACTTTCCTATATCATCATCTCTCTTAATATAACATTTGCTTCCAAAAATTCTAAAATACTTAACTGAGGGTGCATGTCCAAACCATAATTCATAAGGTGTCTTGCCTGTGTCTACTCTGATTTGTACTCTATTCATTGTATATACTATTGTATTCACTACTTCTCTCCAAAATGTCTTTGCCAAATCACCTTCAAACAACATAGCTCTAGTTGCTTCAACCACTGATCTGTTCCTTCTTTCTGTAATACCATTTTGTTCAGGTGTTCTAGGGGCTAAAAACTATCTCTTAATACCATTCACTTCACAAAAAGTGTTAAACTCTTTAGATGTAAATTCTCCACCTCTATCAAATCTCAAACATTTAATCCTCATTCCTGATTCATTCTCAACTTTATTCTTCATGACCTTAAACTTATCAAATGCTTCAAATTTTTCTTTCAAAAATGCAATCCACATCATTCTTGTAAAATCATCAACAAGAATCATAAAATACCTTTCTCCATAGAATCCTCTAGTCCTAGTAGGACCGCTCAAGTCTGTATGAACAATCTCCAACTTTTCTATAGATGTGAACTTCTTGCTAGGAAATGAACTCCTTTTCTACTTAGCCATCACACATTCCTTGCAAATCATGTTAGTAGGTTTCATAATCTTAGGTAAATCTCTTACTACAAGTGTAGAACTTACTTTCACAATATTATCAAAGTTTATATGACATAACCTTCTATGCCATAACCAACTGTCATCAATCTTAGTCATCAAACATTTCATCTCAATAGGGTTCAACTGAAATACATTACCTTTGGTTCTAGATCCAATTCCAATTAGATTTCCATCTTTATCCTTTATCACACAAGTTTTCTTAGTAAACCAAACTTGATATCCTTTATCCACTAACTATCTAACACTCAAAAGATTATGTTTCAATCCATCAACAAAGTAAACATCATCAGTATTAGTCTTTCCATCAAGAGTAATAGATCCTATACCTTTAATCAAATAAGGTGCATTGTTACCAACTCTAACAACTCCTCCATCATAATTGTTAAACTTTATGAACTTTCCTTTATCACCAATCATATGATGTGAACAACCACTATCTATAATCCAATCATCTTTCTTTTCAACTTGGGAAACTAAGGCTTTCTCTTCTTTAATATCAGATTCAAAATTTTCTTCCTTAATTGCAACAAATCCTATGTCATCAAAGTTATCATTATCACTGTCACTCAAATGTCTTTCAATTCCTGCTTCAATTTCTTCATCATTTGCATAATAACATTCCTTAGATCTTCTAGGCTTAAAATTGTTTCTATACTTCTTAACTCTCTTAGGACACTTAGATGCAAAATGACCATATTCTTGACATGTCCAACATTTAAAGATTTTCTTACCATCTGGTTCTCTTTTCACAAGAAAGGCAATACCTTCTTCAATCTTCTTATCTTCATCAGATTTGGATATGCTACTATTGGTATAATCTCCATTCACACTTGTACTTCTAAACAAAGTAGGTCCAATGCTAAGAGCACTAAATGTTGTCTCTACTCTAGGTAGTTCTCCTGATAATCTCAAATTCATCTCTGCGGCTTCCAATCTTTCAAGAAGAGTCTCTCTTGAAAAGTTTGGTGTACAAGGTATCACTTGTTCAATCATTTGTGTAGTCTGCTTGAATACCAGTGTCAGTGTTCTCAAAATTTTCCATATTACTTCATTCTCTGTCTTTTCACCTCCACAAGACTTTATTCCTGCAACAATTTCTAACATCCTACCAATATAGCTTCTAACAGATTCATCTTCCATCATTCTTATGTCTTCAAATGCACAAATCCAATTATGTAACCTAGCTTTCTTTGCATGTTCATCACCTTCAAAAGTAGAATGTAAAGCTTTCCAAATATCATGAGATCTAGTTAAACCTTTTACCTAACTGTATTCATTCTCTGGAAGTGCTGATAAAAGTGGTTCTCTTGAAAGCATGTTACACATAAATAGATCTACCTCATCTTTAGTACTTGTTTCAAGATTGTCTTCTTCAATTATAGTCCTTTCATTCTTTATAATCAACCAATAACTTGGTCCTAAACACAAGAGATGTGTCTTCATCTTTTCTTTCCAGCTGTCAAAATTTACTCCATCAAACTTAGGGCTTTCTTTCCTGAAATTCGCCATAGATCTCCTTAAGTTGTTAAACTTATCTTTCATGGACCTGCCACTCTGATACCACTTGTTACAAGTAGTAGTTGTCTTTGCACCAAAAGATCAACCTGTTAATGCCCAATACAACCACTAGACTTATAGAAGACACAAGAGGTAGTTAAGCCATGTCACGAATCCCAAGGGGAGCACTAACCATTTTGCCAACACCTTAGTCAATGTTATTACTGAGGAAAATCTTTTTATGAAGAACTTGTAATGTGATTGTAATGATACATCTGATGTGTGGATTCACACTTGTAATGGTTTTCTTTATCCATCATTTGGTTCTATTAACTTGCCGGTTGAACTTGGTGGTAAAATTATGAACACTACCTTTGTTGGTGTTCCTACTTCTGATCAATTTCAAGTTAAGCTTGGTTTTTCTTGGTTGAATGCCATGCATTCTATTGCTTCTCCTATCCATAAGTGTCTTAAATTTATTCATGATGAAGTGAAGATCATAGTTTATATCAACCTTGTAGGCCCAGGGATTGTGCTACACTTGACTTATTTTGGCCTTCATTACCTAATTCATGTCCTTCTCAACTTGATAACCTCTTTTTCTCATATCAAGCCTATAAGCATGGGAAGATTCTTGAGTTAAGCATGCCTTAGATGGATCTTAACTATGGTCTTTTTACTACACCTTCCATACCTCCTTTATCCATGGCTTCTAGTTTTTTTAATCAAGCTCCTAGTGTTTCTTTTCAGCCTATTGAAAATTATATTGATCCTCCTATAGATCATGTGAAGGAACCAACAATTGTCCCTCCTAGTTCTCAATACATTTCAAATAAGACAAAACATAACCGATCTACTAATGAACATCGTAAGAAGTGTTAGGATCAAGCTAAGTCTTGTGCCTCTGTTATTCAAAGTTCTTTACCTTCTTTTGATCAACATATGTATGATGTGTTGGAAGAAGTTCATACTAATAATGATATTAAGATGCATGATTATGATGATTCTATTTGTATCTTAGATCCTATTTTGATTAATCTTGATGAAGATGATACTCTTGATGATACTAATGATGTTAATGATGAATATAAAACTATTAACATTGACATTGATTTACCAAATATGCTTTCATCTTAATTGATAATTATACCTAGTATCAAACATTATGATTCTCAAGAGGATCCTTGTTTGGAAATGGATATCATTCCTACAATGTTGGATATAGTCCCTCTTGCAACTTTCCCACCTTCCCAAAAATGATATAGAACAAGATGGGGAGAGTAGGTGGTGCGCTTGATCGGCTGGTCCTTCATGGTAGGTTTTTGTGTGTTTGTCTATTGTACTATGTTTCTCTATAAAGTGTTTGCTAAATGTTTGTTAGATTCTTTTATATGACCCTTGTTACTTTGTTGGTGCAAGGTGATAAAGGAATCAAATATATTGTACATCTCCTCTATATGTATCTCTATTATTCTATATGTTGTTTCATGTTATGTTGTACCTATGCTATTGTTCGTAAATATTTCCTTGTGTAGTCTTCTTGGATTTGCGACTTGGTAGCACTAAATCTTTTTGGTCTCCATGTTGTGGTCTGAAAAGACTCTTCTCCATAACCCTTATGTGTTATTTCCTCCATTGTTATTTTAGTTCTACTTTCTTTGGGGAATGATGTCAATTCATTTGCAATAACATCACATATATATTATATTATGATCATACTGACCCCACGATAGGTAGATCCCTTATGTGTTCTCTATATGTTTATGTGATATTTCCCTGGATTTATCTTCAATTGGGGGCATCTCATAGTGGAAACGTAATCAGTAGAGTTGTTTATGTTTCTGTTCAAGCCATTTCTCCCGTTAAAGTGTTAGCAATGACTTTAACGTGGGGGTATATGCTCTGCTCACCTATTGCACACACATACTTTCAATATATATATATATATATATATATTTCAAGGCACTTCTCTCCCTTTAAGGATTAGTCACCTTTATGGATTAGTGACTAATCCTTAAAGCATGGATTTTTATCTTATAGGATCTCTTGATCCCTCTAGTTTCAAATTTGTGATCCCTTAAGGTCGAAGGTGTCCTTAATACTAGATCTCTTTTGCTTTCAATTTTTCTCTTGTGGAATAGAATATTCCTAAGGGTGAATCCTTGATGGGTTGGCTAGTGATTAGCCATATTCACTAGGCGGTTCAATTTCATATTTCCAGTTGCACTGTTTCCTTATGTAATTCATAATGGGACATAAGTTCTCATTGGGCGAGATAATCACACCCTCTTCTCTCTCTTTTCTAGAGATGTCTCTCTTATTATAATCTTGGATTTGACAAAGACTTGAGTTCCTGGGGGCTTGAGGATTCCTTTGTCCCTTTGATTTCAATAAGATTATCTTTTTCATTGTGATCTCCATTACCAAGAGTTTGCATTGAGTCTGTAGTCTTGCTAAAGTAGAGGCTAAATGTATCATCGTAAAATGGAAGCACTTCCATTTAGGACTGGTTTAGCCCTCTGAGTAAGTGGTCTGGGGTTATGTCAAGCACCTTGAATGGGTCTTTGACTAGATCTAGATTTTTTTCCCCTATTCTACTTCTCTCCTCACCTTTTTCCAGCCTTTTGCTGGCACCTTATCCTGAGGATTTGAGATTCTTGACATCAAGGTCAAGGTCGACCTTCTGGGTCAAGGTCAACCTCGACCCTAACCTAAGTCAGATTCAACCTTGACCCTAACCCTGGGTCCAAATTTCAAATCTGGAAGTTTCCGGATGATGAGCTTTGGAAAGTTTTATTTCCCACTTTCAGGTCGGCTGTTTCATATTTCAGAACGGTAAACTCCTAAATTATATTTAATCTAGGTCCATTTCTAGGGGTTAAGGCATAATTAGAATTTAATTCTCCTATGTTGGCCTCTCTGGAAGTTTGTGCCCTAGACTAGTATAAAAGGAAGCCTTCCTCTCTCATTTCTACACATATACATCCACGATCAAGCAATAATCAAGAAAGCAAGAAGAAGAAGAAGGAAAGCATTCAAGAATTCATTCATCCTCAAGCATTCAAGCACTCAAGCATTCAAGATCCAATTCATCAAGGAGATCCATTGATTGCTATTGAAGGATTCAATCTCTTTGGAGCCCTCTTGTTGAAGATTTCTCCATCCATTTCCATTCAAGCTTCTTCCTATTCCAAAATCCATTCAAGATTGGTGTTGAAGATCTAATGCAATTGATTTGAGACATCTTACATACAACTCTAAATTCATTTGGAGAATCCATACTTGTGGATTCAAGGATTTGAATCCTCCACAAGGATTTCAACATAAGCAAGGTGAATAGTTCCATTTTCTTTGTTTATTTGCTGCAATTTCAATTATATTTCAAGGTTAATTCAAAAACTAGGGTTTAACCAAGGAAAACCCCTCATCCAACAAACAAAACCATTTTTCTTGCAGGTACAGGTGCGGGATAGAAAATTATAGTTCAGATCTGAATACCCTTTTCGATGAACTTTTGAGATCTGTGAATAGAATTTCTGTCAGAGCAGTGCAAGTCAAGGTCAACTTTTTAGTGGTAAGATTGTGCCCCGGTGTAGAATCTTACCCTTGTCTTGGGTCAAGGTTGACCTTGCTCAGAAAAGAAAATACGAACACCATAAAATAGCATTTCCCAGATCTGTCATATTTTGAGGTTAGTATTTGTCTTCAATTGAATTAAGATTTCAATACATACTTTCTATAACGAAATATAAGGTTTTATCCTTTCTTCCTATTCTCCATAGATTGATTCATTTGTGCATTAACCATTTTCTTTTGGTTGATCAATTTGGATCTTCCCTTTGGTAATTTGGATTAAGAAGTAGATCTTACATTCCCCGACACATTTCCATACACATCATACATATAAAAATATATCTTAAGATATATTTTTATATCATACAATTTGTAAAACTTTATTCAAATTAATAAATAAAACTCCATGGCTACAGCCTATTATCGAGCAAAAAAAAGAAAATTAATTAATAAATAAATATTAATTAATATTTTTATATTCAAGTTTTAATATTAATGTTTTTATTTATATTTAAATTTGAAAAATTAATAACATTATTTTATTATTAAATACATGGCGTTTTGATATGCATGGAGATTTTATTTCAATACTTTAAAAAGTATTATGCATGAGATTTTAAATGAACATTTTTTTAATAAGTCAATTTAGACTTTAGTAAACAAAATTGATTGTTTTTAAACAATTGAGACTTGTGTTATGGTTTGACTACTTGGTATATTCTATTGTCTTGTTTGATGTTGTTTATTTGGGAAAATTGCATTGACTTTAAGAAATTGTATACTAGAGGATTTGAAGTGTTTTTTTTGTTGATCATTGATTTTATGGAGTCTTTATAACTATTTTGAAGTCTCGATTGGATCATGTATGATTTTGTGATATCTATGAGTGAACTCATATGTTGTATTGTGTCTTGATCTTTATTTCATTTGACCAAAAATATGATGATTGTTATTATGATTAAGTTTGATTTACTTGGTCACCTTATGTTCTCTACTATGATTGTTCTACATTTAGGATGATTATCTTTATGGGTTATGTTACTTCATGTTTGGAGATGGATGTCATTTATGTTGTGATTATTGTTGGTCTTGTGATATAAGACTATGAGAATTGTTATTATTTTTATTAAGATATCGATTATGGGATGGATGATCTTTGGTAATGTCTATATTGAGATGGACTATTTGATCCTTTTATAGGATGTGTTGTTCTCTACTATGCTCCATTATTTTACTTTGGTGATTATCATGGTTTATGATTTATGAGAAGAATTTGTGGTATTGGTTTATTCTTATCTTTGTTATTTTGGTTGGAATATTAGGGTAGGTTATTTGAGTGTGTATATGGGAAGTGGCTACCTGGGTATCCTTTATAAGTTAATTAATAAAGTGATAACTTAAATACATTGAGAGTTTAAAATGAATTAATATGATAACGTGTGTATCACCCATGCATGATTATTTGATTGAGGTCTTGACTAGGATGTGAGTGGGAAGATGCTTGTCACCTATATGGACTGGATGTAGCATAGTTGGTACCTTGTTTGTATGAGAGGATTTCTAATATTGTAGAGTCGCTAGGGTTTCAGGTTTAGAGAGACTACAAGGATAACCTTAGAGTTGGCTCATGTGATAAAACTTCCCTTTATACATCTTAGGTATCCTACGCATGTTGGTTGGCTTTGGTTGAGTATGTTTTATCTTTGCAGTTGGTGTTGTACCTTTTTTATCTTTCAGGATCCCTTGCCTAGGTGTTGTATTGTGATGGTTTTTGGTGTTTATTATCCAAGTAGGATCTATTTTTATCTCCTCAGCATGGTGGGAGTGGACCTTTGGTTCCATGTGGTCGAGCGGTAGTGATTCTTTTACCATTTGAGATTCTAACATCCTCATACCAGTGTTGGATGATCCTTGTAGCAGTTGTATCTTCTTTTTTATCATTGGAGACTTACTCGTATCTTTCATTTTATATATTGTACCTTGTACTTAGATTATATTTACATACCCTTCTACTTGTGAAATGGATGTGGGTTATCATGTATACCTTATGGTTCAATTGTATTTTGGTATTCTTTTATGAGATTATGTACTTTATTTTAGTGGTTATTGTACTTAATAAATTAATTTATATTTATGTAATCCTATGTCAAGGATCCCTTGAGACTTGTAATCTATTAATGAGTTATACTTATGACTATGTATTGTCTTTATGTTATATTTCTTCCACTTTTTTATTCATTCTTGTTTGTAAACTCTTGAGAAAAAAATTATTTTGTAAAATTAGTAGCATGTTTTAATTTAATTTCTCCTGGGTTACCTGGTGGGGAATTAATCTTGGTATCAAAGCCCATGTTTCTACACTAGGAAATCTTGGAATTTTTACGCCCATTAGGTTTCATGTATTTCAAACTAAAACAAAACAAAGACACATAACTCCAAAAGACATGAATATCGAGGTTAGAGAACTTTGTAATTACTGGCACTAAGAAATCAAAAGTCTATCACAGATAGTTAAGATATAGTCCATTATTTCTTTGCACCAGTAGGGGATAATGGATTAGTTTTTTGGTTGTATTGAAGGAATTTGTTAAGAACCATCATTTTGTTTCAATTATGTATTGATTTGTAAATTTGTATGCAGTTTTAGTAGTGTTAGTGTAATCTTTTTGTTTTAGCCAGTTCACTAGCCTGTATATAGGAATGCATGGAAAAATGGCTCCCCAATAAAATCTCACTATGTGTTCATCACAGCCTCTTGGGACATTGGAATGGTGTCCATTTATAATTTAAGTAAGAAAGGAGAGATTCTAAAGATGATTCTAGCTATATTTGTGACCTTTCCCTAGGCAAGCACAGTCTTTGCCCAGCTGGGAACAACGAGGTTATTTGTAAATTTTCTTGAAAGGGTGAAACAAAAAAAAGACACTTATTTCCTTCACTTTCCACTAGCTTCAACACTTCATCAATCTCAACTTTGTGACTTGGAATTCATCCTTTTTCTTCTTCACTGCATCATTCGGTGACTCAACAGCCCTTCAAATTGCCAACCTTCTCTTCATATGATTTCATCCTTTATATAGACTTGTTTGCCTCTTAATATCCTTTATTATGTTTTCCTTTGATTAATTTCAACCATTTGATCATCTTCATAAACTAATTCATTGAATTTAGAGCTCAGTAAAATATTTTATCATCACCTCAGAACTTTGACTTTCTTGGAACTTGTACCTTCACTTTTTCCGCTTAGATCTATACCATAGATCATCACTATAGATCTATACTAAGACTAGAGATATGATCACGGATAGGTTATTTCCTACACAATTATCTAAGGATGGATCTACAAATATATTTTGTTACTAAGGAATTTTTCTACTGGAGGCATTTTCCAAGCATGCAAAGGATACCTATTTTTCTCTATGTCAATTATTGGGTAGACCAGAAGGGTATTTCATGCCAATTAAATAAATGTATATGGTTATTTAGATTCAACACCCTAGTTTATCTACAATTTATGACTTTACCCTAGTTTTTGAAAAAAAAAATCATGAGGGGATGGTGGATTTGAAGAAGGGAGGTAACAAGAATTTCTATTGGTATTCCTTCTTAATTCATATGTTTCTTTCTAATAATATAGATTACTTCACAAATTGCATGCCCTTAAAGAGGGAATTGGATGGTGAACCAATGCCAATCCAAAATTGGTCTACTTTTATATCAAAGGATTGGGATGGGTCAAGTTATGTGTTGTTTGATAACAATGTTGCCTCCAGACTCAAGGATAAGTTAGTGGTGAATCCACCAATATTTCTTGAAATTTTGTTGAATTTTCTAAGGCCTAAGGAAAAAGTTCCAGAGTTGGGGGTTGTTCATAATTGGGGAGATGTAATCCCATATCAGGTCAGCATTGTGATTAGAGTATATGGTTATGAGGGGTATCCTTTAGTTTTTACTTTCTAGGTTACACTAAGATTGGGTTTTGTTGAAGTTATCAGGAAAATTGGATGGATATTGTTTATAGCTAAATGTTGACCTCTTATTCAGCCATAGACTTCAGCATAGTCATTACTCATTTGCCACATATGAAAATGAATATGAAATTAATCATTTTGCACACCTATATGAATCGACCTGTTGCCTTCTATCTAGGAAGGGTTTTGAGAAACTCTCAGAATCGAGAGTCCAACAACCATAGACTAGTCTAGAATGAAGGATTTTAAGCTAAGATGTAATTAAGATTTATGCTAAAATGAGAGTGAAATATTAATCTAAAAGCATGTAACAAAATGAATCTAATAGCAATAAAAGCAACTAAATTAAGAACAAATGCATCATTATTCTAAGAAATGGAAATTATTCTAACATGCAATATGAAAATAGCTTTGAATGAAAAAGTATGAGACAATAATTTGCCAAAGTTTTGATATTCAAAGATTTCCTCCCTTCAAATGAGGAATGAGAGGGTTCTATTATAGAAAAGCCCAAGTGGAGATTTAAGAGTTTCTTACAAAGAAACGGTCGACCCTTCGTCTCCTTGGGGGGAGGTGAAACATTTTGGAGAGAATATTTAATTAAATAAATGAAATATGGCCTCATGGGTAACTTTTCCAATTATTTGAATAATTAAATTCAAATGAGGATATTCATTTAAATAACTAAATATTATTTAATTCCTCTTGATGTGTTTTAGCTAAAATGGGTAGGATTAATTTAATTAAAGTGCTAGGACTTTGTAATTAAATTAATCAATCATAGGGTTTATTTAGCCAATAAATGGTTAATATTTAGGAATTAAATATGGCATGTGATTAATGCAAATTTGAGGTTTTCTACATTTGACACTAAGTCGAGTAAAGTCAATTAGGAGATAGAATTGCCTAGTACAATAGGATTTTGATGATGTAGAAATTTGAAGGAATGAGACTAAATGCAACAAAATTGGTTACGATAGCAAGATGCCAATTTTGGGGTATTACATTTTTCCCCTCTTTAAATTGATGTGTGAGTAGTGTGTTGATTTAAAGAATAGTCTAAATGTGACAATTGATGAGGATTTTAGGATTATCTCCAGAACGAAGCTTAATCCTCAGAAGTCAAGGTTAGATTGCCAAGACACTGATCAGATCAAATTGTAGAACCATATCTAGAATGAAGCCTGATTCTCCAAAGCCTAAGTTATATTGTGAAGACATCGGTCAGATTACCACTTTAGTAAGACTATCCCTAGAACAAGGCTCAATCTTTAGGAGTTAGGGTTAGATTGCCCCCAATACCCATCGATTAAATGATAGATGATGCAAATTTCAAGGCTATCTCTAGAACAAAGCTTAGTCCTCTGAGACCCAGGTTAAATTTCCTAGATAACGGTCAAAAAGAGCTTTTGAGAGCCATCTCTAGAATGAAGCTTGACTTTTAGGAATCGAGGTTAGATTGCCCCAATACCTAATGAGATTTCGAGAACCATCTCCAGAATGAAGCTTGATCCTCAAGGATCTGAGTTAGATTGCTCAAATACCTAATAGATAGATGACAAGATGTGAGGCACAAAGATCCCCCTAGTGATGAGGACTTTTGATTTAGATCAGATTGATTCAAGATGGATTCGACAAGATTCAATGATGTAATCATCCTACCCCCTCGAGAGAGAAATCAAAAGATGACACGTCATAAAGATGATTGACAGTAATAGGTTGTAGAAAGAGATAAAATCAGAGATCTAGAAGAACTCAGAACAAATTATGGAAGAATTGAGAAGATGCAGAAGCGATATGGAGCAATTTGGAGGTCATGTTGACCAAGTTTGACCATGGTTCACCAGAATTTACCAAAGTTGAATTTTGATAAAAAGATGAAGAAGTTGAGAAAATGATGATGAGATGTGCTTCCGGCAAGAAAATGACATCAAAAGATTGACTGCACAAGCGTCTGATCGCGTCGATCCTAAAAAAAATTAAAATGCAATTTTGAGCCATATAGAGTTGTCAGATTTTGATTTCAATCCCAAAAATAGACTCAGAGCAGTCTATTTAGCCAAGGGTAAAGTTTTTGCGCAAAATGGAGCACTTTTGAAAATTAGGTCAAAACCTATATAAGGCATGGAAGGGTGATTTTCAATTCATTTGCATCCTTTGACTTTGAGTGATTTAGAGAGATCTGAGTGAAATGGAGAGCATGCCAGTGAGATTGCATAGATTCAAGTGCTCTCAATGACATAGCTAGCTTGTGGAGTATGACCCACCTGAGTAGTCAAAAACTTAGCTTGCATTTCAAATTTTTAACGCTTTTGAGTAGATTTAGGTAGATTTAGGGTTATTTAGGACTTTTCCCGCAAGATCTCGCATGAGGAAACAATTGCCTCACATGGGCCTGGGAGGGGTCTCCTTTGAGAAAACACCAAAAGAGGGCTTCCTTGTGTGGGGTCCCTATGCGAGCTCACGCAAAGAGGTCATCAAAGCCCCACGAGAGAATCTCCCTAGGGAAGATCTCTCATGCGAACTGGCATGAAGTCTCACATGACAGAGAAATCTCAATTGTGACTCCTACTTCCTTGCGCAGGAAACTGCAGCAAAATTCCAAATTTGAACCCAGAATTGCATAAGATTTGCCGAGTAGAGCATCCAAAAGGCATGTTTAGGATAGGTGTATACTTTCAATTGTTGTTTTTCTTTGAAAACTATCATGATTGAGATACTAATCATGTGTCATCACTTGCATTGTAGGTTGACCTCCCGGAGATTATGTTTCAATCTCACCACCCAATCATTGGTGAGCTAGTGGAGCAACTGGATGATGTGGAGGGTGCACATATAGATGGATTAGGATTGTTGTACCTTCGTGATATACCCAACATCTAGGTAAATCACATATTACTAGGTGCATTGGTCAAGTGTTTCTATTTGGAGATGAACACCTTTTATTTTCTGTAGGGGGAGATGACAGTGACCCCAAAGGACATCTATAGGATCTTGAGAGTATTGTTCCATGACCCAAGCATGGAGTATGATACACAATCAAGAGCAGGCACTATGGCACTTAGAGAGATCTTCCAGGATGATCTAGTGATGGGTCGGGCCATTGCCTGGGATGATTTAGTTAGCTAGTATAGTGCGGGGCATAGATTAGCAATTGTGTTGGCAGCATTCTTGGGTTGCTACTTGATGCCAGACAGAGCATAGCATGGGTTGGAGTGTGACTAGGGTAGGATGCTATAGAGGATGTTATAGTAGCCACCTGTGAGATTTGGATGGGGCTAGTGCATGCTATCACAGATGTATCATGAGATGCACGAGCTCATGTATCAGGATTCACGGAGCATGGTAGCAAGAGTATTTGTGTTGTAGATATGGGCCTGGGAGCATCTCCCTATGTGCAGGCCAATTTTACATGATACGAGACAGCCTCTAGAGCCATACATTTATAGATATGGTAGACCGATGACTTAGCTAGCATTGGGTAAGACTGAGCAGTTGAGGGCTCAACTAGATGACATGGTGGCAGTGGTATGGCAACCATGGGTAGGGACAAAGGTCTAGGATTATGGTAGGCATGAGCTTCCATATATGTTTTGTTCACATCCCTTGATAGGTTGTACCATCAGTATTATTGAGTGTTTCCCATTATCACGGGTCCTGAGGCAATTTGGTAGGCCACAACACATGTCTCATGAGTATTGTGCATATGCTCACTTTGCCGATGAGGTGAAGAAGGGATGGCAGGTGAGGTTAGATTAGGGTAGGTGCATGATAGAGGCATGGGTAGTGCCAGCCTGATAGGATTATATGGTGGTCATTACTAATGCAAGGATGACACTAGCATCCTAAGATCACCTATCAGCACATCCATTCTCCTAGTTTATAGATCCTTTTGGTATGGGTTAGCAGGCACAACATGTGGTGCAACCGCCACCATAGCAGTAGGCAGCACAACAATAGGTAGCACAGCAGTAGGTAGTGTAGTATTAGGTAGCGCAGTAGTAGGTAACATAGTAGAAGGTACCCTAGCATAGGGCTAGGCAGATTGCTATTCCTCTGAGACAAATGGGTATATATCCTAGTGCCTCGAGTAGTGGGGGTCAGGAGAGATTTACGAAACAGAGGATAGGGGATACATCACAGTAGTAGCCTCCTAACAAGGAGGCACAAGTTGAGGACATGATCATACAAGATCAGGCTACATAGGGACCACCCCTAGGAGATGAGAATGTGTAGCTATAGGATTTGTTGCAGAGGACCCAGGACATATTATGATCGGCTCAACAGGAGCTCATGGATCATGATATATAGGTCACCATTCGGGATACCTAGATAGTAGAGAGAGATAGAGAGATCAGAGGGCTACGAGATGACCTAGCAAGAGCACACACAGAGACACAATATGAGGCTACCCAGGCAGCTTACTACTATGCAGCTTACATTGGTGCGGTGCCAGAGTTTACAGACCAGGTTTTGCAATTTTTAGAGTATGTCAGGGCACTAGTAGTTCCATAGGGACCTCCGCCATAGGCACCACCACAGGCTGACATGCCTCCTCCTCCACCTCCTCCAGGTGGTGATGGGTAGGGGTAGATTAGATATAACATGATTTATTGTAGCCCATTTTTTATAGACTATGCTCGAGTAGCACCATCTTGTATACTGATATTTGATCGATATATATATATGAGCTCATCTTTTTGGTATCATTGTATGTGTCATATATTGCTTTGGATTTTTATGTTTTTATGAGATGTTTCCTATATGATGAATGAGTAGATTAGATATGAGATGTACATGATTCCTTTATGAATATGAAAATGAATGTGCACATGTTTTATTGGTATATATGTATGCAATGTGAAATGCAATGTATGATTTGAATTATGCTTATGATGGATGCACATGTATATGAATATATAGATGTAGAGTGTATGCATATGATTTTATGGTAATACACATTGTGAATGTAATGGAAATGCAATGTATATGGTACTAATCATCTCATGTAGGATATTGCAATACATGAGAGTAACTAACCAAAAGAATGTTTTTGAAGATTGAGAGTGAGGATCAGACAATTGTGCAGTCAAGATGAACCCAGGATGTAAGATGAGAACCCTCGGCATACAAATCTAGGAGAATATAATGAAGTGAGCATCAAACATTGTATCTATGCAAGTCTAGAATGAAAATGCAAGCCTAAGCTAGATGGAATTCCTAGGACTTGGTTGTTGGACCCATTAGATAATTATCATCATAGAGTTTTTAGTATCGGATGAGTGTAGGATGTCATACAACCCTCACTAACATTGCAATCATGAGAATATTAATATGACATTAGTCTTAGATTTTTTGGAATGAGGTGTAAGCATTAAGGCACAAGAAGCTAGAATGACCTGAACACAAATTCCTTTTGATTTAGCAAGTTAACATAAGCATCAAAGCACAATTGCTAAAATGACCTAAATGTTCCTTGTGTACAAACATGCCAAACACATGAGAATTCTTCCTTTTGCTAAGTGAATGATAAGCATACCAAAGGTGCTTCTAGTGACCCTTATGTTCATTTCACAGGACGGGTGTCAAAAATTTCACTTGTAGCAAAAAGAAGTCACTCAAATAGACAAGGAGAAGGACCAACCTCACCAAAGTTCCCATATAAAATGGGTTGAGGTACACATGGCCATCCAACATGAGATGAAGTATCTTATAGTGGACACCCCTCTTATATAGATCCTTTGGATCATTGGAACTAAACTAGTAACTAGAAAGAAAAGAAAAGATCATGCCCCCAGTCTTCACTTCTCTCAGTCAAGATAGACATCTTGGAGTTGCTTGAGTAGGAATGATAAATCAAAAAAGACAAGAACTCAAAAGAAAAGCTCAACATTCTTTAGAGAGTTACTAATCCAGTTTCAGTTTGTAGTTTAAGTAGATTGATGTTGGATCAGAAGTATATAGCACGAGAAGTCTCAACAGGATAGCAACAGTAGACAGACATAGTGAGAATCACTGGTGACTGATGTGAGAGATCATCTCAAGGAGAGATCAGAGTGCTAAACAAAGTATCTATAGAAAGACACAATCAGAACCATTGGTGACTGATACAAGGAAGATCTTCAAGGAGAGAGATCTGAGTATGAACAAAACATCAAAAGGGAGACATAGTGAGAACCACTAGTGACTGATGTATGAGAGATCATCAAGGAGAGAGATTTGAGAGATAAGCATCAGTAGGTAGACGCAGTGAGAACCACTAGTGACTGATGTACAAGAGATCTGAGAGCTAGGCATCAGTAGGAAAACGTAGTGAGAACCACTGGTGACTGATGTAAGGAAGCTCCTCTAAAAGAGATAGGATAATGCCCCCTAGACCAAGAAGGTGCCCCCAAGTATGACCAGTTTCAATCCATGTAGAGTTGAGCATAATCTCGAAGATAACTGAGGGCAAGTGCATGAGCTAGAAAACTAAAGCAGGAAATAGGAAAACAAACTAAAGTAGATAAAAAATGGGAAAGCAAGGAGCAAATGTACAGAGGCAAGTAGTGCTCAAATAGGTATAGCTTTGTGGAACAAGAGGCACCTGTTTACTAGGATTTCACCATCTTGGTAGAGATTCTATTTTTGCTACCATGATGCCTGTTTGCCAAGTTTTCATCAATGGCACTTTTTTTTCAATTTTTTTGTGTTTTTTTTTTTTTTTAATTTTTTGGTATTATCAAGGCACTTGTTTACTAGGTTTTCACTAGGATAATATATGCATCAAAGAACCTGTTTACTAGGTTTTCACTAAGATGATCATTTATTTTTAGGATATTTTGCAATTTTTAGGATTTTTTTCAGAATTATGTATAGGAGCATTCTGAAGATGTCTAGCTATAGAATCATTTTAGATGTAGAGCGTTGATCAATTATTTGAGTTGTTCTCCTTTAGTAGTAGAGATTTGATAGGTACCAGACCCAAATACTGCAATGATAATATACAGACCAATCCAATTTGGTTCAAACTTTCCCTTCTGGATCTATTATTGTTAATTCTTGGGGTTCTCCCTCAGGACGAGATCACCCACTTGGAATTCCCTTGGTCTGACCTTCTTGTTGTAGCTCTTGGAAATCCTCTTCTAATATGCTTAGAGGTGTTTGAATGCCACTTGCCGACATTCATCTAGTAGTTCTAGCTCTTGTAGCTGAGATATTCTAATGTCATCATCAATAATGAGGCCCTTTAGAGAGACTCACAAAGTAGGCATCTCAACCTTAATTGGTAGCACAAAATCCTCTTTGTAAACCAAAGCAAAGGATGTGGCCCCTATTGGTGTCTGTATACTTTTGAGGTAATCCCATAGAGCCAGCTTAATATGGAGGTGCGAGTCTCATCCATATTTGTGTACTATGTGATGTAGGATCTTAAGAATCATCTTATTGGATGCTTCTGCCTATCCATTACCCTGAGGATAATAGATGGAAGACCAGTGCTAAATGATTTCAAACTTAGTGCATAACTCCTTCATATCCTTGTTCTTGAACTCCCCCTATTGTTAGTGATTATTGAGGAGGGTACACCATACCTATAGATGATGTAATTCAATATAAACCTGGCTACAAATTTTCCATCAACTATGGTCAGAGGCACTACCTTGACCTATTTAGTAAAATAATCTGTAGCATTGATAATGAACTTATGTCCTTTCGAGGAAGAAGGATGAATCTGACCCACCAAATCGAAGGTCCATTGTTGAAACGGCCAAAAATTGATGAAGGGAATGAGCTCCTTGGTAGGAGCATGAATCAAATTTCCATGTAGCTGACATGGTTTGCAAGATTTGGCATATTGTGTAGCTTCCTTTTCCATATCCGACCAATAGTAACCAACTCTAATAAGCTTATGAGCCAATGTCAAGCTGCTTGAATGAGAACCACAGATGCCTTCATGCACCTCAGCTAATGCATGCTTAGACTTGTTAGACTCTAAACACCTAAGGAGGGTACCATCTAGACCTTGCCTATACAAGTCATTAGCTACAATGACATAGCATGAAGCACTATGGATTAGGTGACGTTTCTCATTTTGGGTGTAAGTGTCTGGAACAATCTGGTCATGAAGGTAGGAGTAGATATGATGGTAGCAAGATGAATCAAGTCCAATGACTAAACAGATCATCCTAGATTCAGGGGTATTGTAAGCTCGGTAGAGTAATGGTTCCACCAGGAATTCATGTCAAAAATCATTTTTTGGCATCTATAGCATAGAGGCAAGAGTAGCCATTGCATCAACTACTTTGTTATTTGCTCTTGGAATCTGCTAGAAAGTGATATGTGCAAAGTAATTTCTTAGATCATTGACCATCCATTTATAAGGCACCATCTTTTCATCCTTTGTCTGATAGATGTCATTGACCTGATTGATGACCAATTGTGAGTCTCCAAAGACTTTGAGTTCATCCACACACCATTCAACAACTATATTCATGTCATTGATTAGAGCTTCATACTCAATGATGTTGTTCATGCATGGAAACAACATCATGTATGCTTTAGGTAAAGAATATCTTTATGGTGTGATGAGCAGTATCCCAATACCTGACCCCTGCTAGGTGAATGATCCATCGAAGAAAATATTCCATGTTTGATGTGTAAGATGCATTATGGACTCATCTAGAAACTCAATGTTTAATGGTTGATGATCCTTGAGAGGAGCTTCTGCCAACTGATCTGCAATTGCTTGTCCTTTGATGGCCATTCTCTCTACATACTCAATGTCAAACTCATTGAGTATCATGACCCACTTTTCCAATCTACCTATGAGGGTAGCTTTGTTGAGTAGATAATTTAATGGATCAATCTTAGCAATGAGAAGTGTGGTGTGAGAAAGCATGTAGTTGTGTAATTTTTGTGAAGCAAACACCACTACTAGGCAAGCCTTCTCTATGAAAAAGTAATTTTCTTCATATGAAACCAATGTTCTACTGATGTAAAAATGGTGCATTCTCTATTATTCTGATCTTCTTGAGCCAATAGGGTACCTAAAGATATATTTGTAGCTAAGATGTAAAGGATGAGTGGCTTCCCATGAATAGGAGGCATCAGTATTGGTAGATTTGCAAAGTATTGTTTGATCTATTTGAGCCCTTTGTCACAATCTTCATTCCACTCATAAGTCACACCTTTATGTAAAGTCTTGGTGAAGGGGTGTGACTTATCGGCCACTTGTGCAATGAAGCACTGGATGGACTATAACCAGCCTTGGAGCCCTCTCATCTGACTGATGTTGCACAGTGGAGGCATTTCCATGATGGCTTGAACTTTTTCTGGATCAACTTCTATGCCCTTCACAGAAATGATGTAACCCAATAGCTTTCCAAAAGTGACACCAAATTCACACTTTTTTGGGTTGAGCCTTAGACTGAATTGTTCCATTTGATCTAGTATAGGACCTAGATCTGCAATATGTGCCTTCCATTGCATGCTCTTATCCAAAGTGTTATCCATATAGTCTTCCATCATTTTGTGCATCATGTCATGAAAGATAGTGCTCACAACCCTTTAATATGTAGCTCCAGAATTTTTAAGTTCGAAGGGCATGACATTCCAATAGAAAGTTCCCCAAGCACATGTGAAGGTAGTCTTCTCTTGATCTTCTAGCGCAATCATTATCTGATTGTAACTAGAGAAACCATCCATCAAAGAGTACATTTCATAGCCAGCCGTCATGTCTAAAATCATGTTAATATTGGGTAATGGAAAGTCATATTTAGGACATGCTTTATTCAGGTTCCAGAAATCTGTGTAGACTCGGATGGATTTATCATGCTTAGAAACTGGAACAAAATTGGAAATCCATTCCGTGTAGTCAATGGCTCTAATGAAACCAGTTTGAGAATTTTTTCTAACTCCACCTTGACTAAGAGTTGCACATGTGGATGCATCTTACAAAGCTTTTGTTTAATAGGCTTAACGTCTAGTGCAATAGATAAGTGATGCATGATCAGATTGGGATCCAATCTAGGCATATCAAAATAGGTCCATGCAAAATTGACTTTCTTCCTTCAAAAGAAACTGGTGAATTCTTCTTTCTCTTCTGTAGATAGTGACTGTGCCAAATGAATGATCTGAGGTGCAGCTTCTGTGCCTAAGTTCACCAGTTGGATTGGTTCAATCAGAACTGGTGATCTTTCTTGAAAATGACTTGGAAGTGTATCAAGTATCCCATCCTCGGGCACCTCAAAGAGGTTTTCACCCTTGGATACGTCTTTTATTTTTACTTTTTTTGGCTTTGACAGTGCCACAATGTGGTTTTCACCATCAGAGTGCCTATTCTTTTTTCTCTTAATTTTTCTACTAAAATACTTGATATCAGATTCAGTCATGTTGACACTATCTTCACTGGTGCAAAATATTAAAAGTTTGACAATGTTAAGGTAACAGGCAAGAGTGTAGTCATTTTGGAATGTAAGGACTTCACTAGATGGGGAGGGAGAGTTCTAGTTGATGAGCTCGGGATGGTGGACTGAAAGAGAAGTCACTGGTTTAAGTGTGTTCATGGTATAGCCATTGAAAGCATAGACAAGCAAGTTGAGACCTAAAGAAATCTCATCCAGAGGTGTTTTCAAGTCCCTTCAAGACCTCACATCGAAAGTAGAAGGTATGTTAATGTTAGTGGAATCACACTCATTTTCCCTAACACTAGACCCTTCACCTACTTCAAGAAGGTTTTCATACACATGAACAGTATCTATATCTTTATCATAAGTTTCATCAAACAAGGAATCAAACTCATACTCATGCAAGTTAGTGATGCTTGATATAGGAATTCCATCAACACTTGTTGTACTATCTAACTCATTTTCATCTCTTGTAGTATTAATGGTTTTCTAGTTTTTTTCTTTCTTGAACTGCTCTTGAAAGGATGATGGCATATACAATTCACCTAGATAATTAGGATCAGTAGTTTACATTTCTATCAATCGCTCATATGTCAGTGGGGTGACCGAGGCAGTGTCATCAAAATCACTTTCAATCTCTATCGTACTGATACATGGTACAAAATCATCTGGTTTTGCAAAGAATACAGCAAGATCTGGAGGAATAGGATATGGAAATATATCCTCATTAGATCTATCCTCTGGATTTGCAACTATGGTAGTGTCTTCAAGTTCTGGTTGGAATTCTGGTTCTGGTATAAACTTGTTAATCCCTAAATGAAATGGGATTTTCTTGAAGCCTAGACCTATGGTTTCCTTGGTTCGATGGCCTGTGGCTTCAATTGGTTCAAGTAAGCCATTTTCATTCACCCCTATAGGGCCACTCCCTTTGTAACCAAAGTCCTTCATGATTTTGAAGGCTCCACTGTACGGTTCTTGTTCTAAGTCATGAGCTGAAGGGATTGTTTTAGATGTGTCCTTTCCTTTATAAACCCAAGATATAATAGCCCTCTCTTCATCCTTCTCTTCTAGTGGCATTATGGCCCATACAAAGGCACCATTATAGACTATTTGAGGAGAAATATCAGAGGGTTTATTACTCTCAGAGGGTCTCCTGTAGGAACGTGGAGATGGAGGCAGAGCTTCTAATGACAACATAGGTTCAATATGATATCCCCCCATGCTTGTATCTTTGATTTTTAGAGTCTGTTCCATTTCTTTGAGTTTGGCATTGAAGAATTCAGTAGACTCTCTGTTGGTTGGGATAAAGCTGTCAGCAGATTATGTGAGTGTATTGCAAGAATAGCCCATATTGGTAGGTACTGTTACTTCTACTCCATGGAACAGGAGCTTGATACATTGATGATATGTGGATGGAACTACCTACATTTCATGAATCCATGGTCTTCCCAATAGTATATTGTATGCAAGGGGAATGTCTAGAACTTGACGAGTGACATCCCTCTCAATAGGTCCAACCTAGATTGGAAGCACAATCAGACCTTTGGATTTTTGTTCCTCTTCATTATATGCCTTGATGGTGATTTTCTTGTGGGCATCAATGCAGTCTTCATCATAGCCTAATTGGGATAGTAGGTTTGTAGAGCAAATATTGAGGCCAGCATCATTATCAATGAGGATGCGACAGACGTGCTTTGGGCCTATCATGACTTCAATATGTAGAGGTGCATTGTGTGAATGGTTTAGCAAATGGGTATATTCCTTGGAGAAAGATAGCTAATGGGGTGAGATCAAGTGACCCACCATGGATTGAAACCGGTCAAGATCCAAATCTTTTGGGACATGTTCCTTAGCAAGGGCTTTATCAAGAAATCTACCTATGAGTAGGCAAGATCTTCAATAGCTCAAAGATAGTGATCTGAGTGTTGGTACCTTGTAACTGGTCTAGGATGTTGTAATTGGCAGTGCTAGATATGGAAACCAATTTTGAGTTCTTGTTGGCAGGGCCAATAGTAGCTTTATCCAAAGGTTGTTTCGGTGTGGATGTAGAAAGCTTAGGACCCTTAAGAACAATCTTCACACGAGATCGGGTAACAACGTTTGCACAAGCCTAAGATTGTTCTGGTTTGGAAGAATGAGACACAAGGCCTTGTAGGACATACGGAGTCTTAGGCCTAGGAGCATCCTCATTCTCATTGATCGTGATCACATCATAGTATTTGACCTCAAAAAGTTCAACCATATTAATGACATTATCATTGGTAATGTATGTGTAGTTGACCTTAGTGTTAACATTCTTCATTTTAGAAGATTCACCCTTCTCGTGAGGAGGGAAAGGGTCTTTGAATGCCTGATGATCTAAGTTCTTGTTATGACCACTCACAACAATATCACCATTGTCGATAAAATATTGGATCTTATGCCGAAGTTGAATGCAGCTAGAAGTTTTATGACCCTTGTTTTGATGGTAATCATAGTATGCAGCTTCATTCCACCAAACAAGTCACAGTTGCAGATCATAAGGACACAAATTTTCTAAAGGAGTGAGTATTTGGTTTTGCAAGAGAGTCTTGTAAACCACATCAAGGGGTTCTCCTAGGGAAGTAAACTCACGTTTGGGTCGAGGAGCCCAAGGTTTGTTTCTGGAAAAGATTGAAGGTGGTTGAGTGTCTGTTGTAGCCCTTTTAGTGGCTTTGGCTACCTGCATACTCGAGGTAAGGTTGAAAATAGCCTTCAAAGGTTTTGGGGTCACATTGTCAACAAGTCCATCATTCACAACATCCTAGTTTTTGTTGACAAACTTAGCTTTGTCTTTGCTTGGGGAGGAAGATCCCTATTTGTTATTCTTGTGCAAAGTCATCTCTCCTTTCTTAACCATGAATGCTTCTATTCTCACAACTTGTTTAATCATATTATTGAAAGTTAGGGGGCCTTGCAGCTATACTTGATACCCAAAATCGGGGACAAGATTGTCTAAAAAGATGTCAAGATTTTTGGACTCGGGTAGTTTGCGAGGATATTTTGTACAGAGTTGTCTCCATCTCTAGAGAAATTCCAAGAAAGGTCCCCCTTGTCGTTGTCTCAAATTGCAAAGATCTTAGATATTAATTAGATGTTGGATATTGTGTGAATAGTGTTGGAGGAACAAATTGGCAATCTCATCAAAAGACTTGATGTCAGTGGGTAGTTGAGAGAACCACTCCATAGAAGATCCACCCAAGCTACATGGAAAGAGATGCATGAGGTAAGTTTGGGCATGTATAAACTCCATAGATAGAGCACCAAACTCTCTTAAGTGATCTTGGGGATCAGAATTACCCAGATATTTTTTATATTTGGGAAGTTCTACTCCTTTGGGAAAAGGAGGCATGTGAAGACTTTTATTGAATGGGAAAGGATAGATGTTTTCCATTGTGAACTTTTGTGGTTGTTTATCCTTATCCTTTGCAAGTTGATTGATTTGGTCTTGCATGTCTCAAACTAACCTTTGCAGTTTATCAATGTTGGTTTCTTCTTCTTTGACCATAAGTGTCTCTACTTTGTAATCTAGAGGTAACTTGGCCTCTTGTTTGGCCAGTTCAAGAAATTATTTCTCCTTCTCTTCTATAAGGAGGATTTCCATCATCTTAAGAAGACTTTTATTGGCTTTTATGGCATCTATGTCATTTTGGGTTATCTCTTCATTGTCATTACCAAGAATTTCAAAAATGCTTTGGGATTGATATAGATGCTGGTCATTTTGAGATTGATCATGACCTTTTTTGTATTCACCCTCTTGGTATTGATCTTCCATCTTGTCGGTGCGCGAGTGTGTAGCATGCACAAACTTAGCACAAGTATGTGTAGTATGTTGAAAGGTCATGGCTAAGGTAATCTTTGTTGCATTAATAGGGTCAAGTTCATATGGTGACCCTTCAAAGTTTTTCTAGTCTTGAAATAATGGGTTATGTTGTTCTTGAAACAATAAGTTGGATTGTTTTTTAAACAATGAATTATAACACTCTTGGAACACTAGATTTCGATATGGACTGATGTCTATGTGAAATGAATGCTTGACGCTAGGTCAACTGATAGGAGATGAGGATATGTAAGAGGTAGAAAAATGTGTATGATGATGAGAAATACAAGATCCACTTCTAAATCCAAATTCCCAAAGGAGAGAGATCCAAATTGATCAACCGAAGGGTTACTATGCAAAAGAATCAATCTATGGAGAATATGAATGAAGGAGAAAACCTTATATTTCATTATGAAGAATATATTCTTGAAATATTGAATGAATAGAAGACAAATACTAACCTAAAAATAGGGTAAATCTGGAAAAGACTGATTTCTGATGTATGTGCACAATTTTGGGAATTTCTACAACCTATTCTAGACTGGAAATATTAAGACAAAGAAAACCCAGAAAACTTTTGTCTTTCTGAGGTCAGGTCGACTTTGACCCAAATAGCAGGGCATAATATTACCCTAGGGCACAATCTTACCCCTTACTAAAGGTCATCCCTGACCTAAAATAGCTCTGACAGAAATTGTATTCGTGAATCTCAAAAGTTCACCGAAAAGGGTATCCAGATCTAAACTTCAATTCATTGTCTTGTATCTGTACCTGTAAGAAAATGGGTTTTTGTTATTTGGATGGGGGGTTTGCCTTGGTCAAACCCCAATTTGGAATCAACCTTGAAATGTAATTGAAATTGAAATGTAAATAAACAAAGTAAATAGAACTATTCACATTGCTTATGTTGAAACCCTTATGGAGGATTCGAATCCTTGAATCCACAAGTATGGATGCTCCAAATGAATGTAGAAATGTATCTAGGATGTCTCAAATCAATGGCATTATATCTTCAACACCAATCTTTAATGGATCTTTGACTAGGAGGAAGCTTTAATGAATGTGGATGGAGAAATCTTCAACAAGAGGGCTCCAAAGAGATTGAGTTCTTTAAAGGCTAACAATACATCTCCTTGATGAATGCTTTAATGCTTGGATGCTTGAGGATGAATGAATGCTTGAATTATTTCCTTCTCATTATTTCTTACTTGATCTTTTGATTTCACTTATGCTCAAATTCAATGGTGGATGGATGCTCTCATTGAGAAAACTTGATTGAGAGATTCTGCTCTTGATAATGGATTTAGAAAATGAGAGAGGAAGGCTTCCTTTTATAGTGATCTAGGGAAAAAAATTCTAGAGAGGTCGACATTGGAGAATTAAATACAAATTAACCTTAACCCATAGAAATGGACCTAAATTAAATATCATTTAAGAGTTTACCATTCTAAAATTTGAAACAGCCGACCCGGAAGTAGGAAATAAAACTTTCTGAAGCCTGACATTCTGAAACTCCCAGAATCTAAAATTTGGATCTGGGGTCAGGGATGGGGTCAACTCTACCCTAGGTCAGAGTGAAGGTTGACCTTGACCAGGGTTAGGTTCGAGGTCATCCTTGACCCATCAGGTCGACATTGACCCATCAAGTTGTCATTGACCCAAAAAGTCAAAGTCTTCAATTTCTCAGAGAAAGTTGTCAAAAAGAGGCTAGAAACGGGGGGAGAGAAGCAGAACAAGGGGGAAACAGCCATATCTAGTCAAATACCCATTCAAGGTGCTTGACATGACCCTAGACCACTTACTCAGAGGACTAAACATTCTTACCATGGAAGTGCTTCCATTTTAAGATGATACATTAAGCCCCCACTTTAGCAAGAGTATGGACTCAATGCAAACTCTTGGTAAAGGAGATCAAAATGAAAAGATAATCCCATTGAAATATAAGGGATAGAAAAATCCTCAAGCCCCCAAGCACTTAAGTCTTCATCAACTCCAAGATCACAATAAGAGAGACACCTTTAGAAAAGAGAGAGAAGAGGGTGTGATTATCTCACCCAATGAGAACCTATGTCCCATTGTGAACCACACAAAGAAAAAATGCAACTGGAAAGATAGAATTGAACCTCCTAGTGAATTTGGCTACTCACTAGTCAACCCATCAAAGATTCACCCTCAGGAATATCCTATTCCATAAGAGAAAAACCAAAAAAAAAGAGATCCAGTCTTAAGGACACCTCTGACCTTAAGGGATCAAAAATATTTTGAAACTGGAGTGATCAAGAGATCCTAAATAAAAAGTTCATGCTTTAAGGATTACTCACTAATACATAAAGGGAGAAAATTATCTTGAAAAACAATACCTATATATTGAAAGTGTGTGTGTACAAAAGGTGAGCAGAGCATATGTCCCCATGTTAAAGTCATTGCTAACACTTTAATAGGAGCAATGGCTTGAATGGAAACATAAACAACTCCACTGATTACATTTCCACTACAAGATGCCCCCAAATGAAGACAAACCAAGGGAAAAAATCACATAAACATACTGAGAACACAAAAGGGAACTACCTGTCGTGGGGTCAATATGATCATAAGATTATATATATATATATATATATATATATATATATATATATATATATATATATATATATATATATATATATATATATATATATATATATATATATATATATATATATATATATATATATATATATATATATTATTATTATTATTATTATTATTATTATTATTGCAAATGAATTGACATCATTCCCCAAAGAAAGTAGAACTATAATCACAATGGAGGAAAGATCACATAAGAGATACAAAGAAGAATATTTTCAGACCATGGCATGGAGACCAAAAATAATTAGTGCTACCAAGTCACGGATCCAAGAAAATTACACAAGGAAATATTTACGAACAATAGCATAGGTACAACATAACATGAAACAACATATAGAAGAATAGAGATACATATAGAGGATTTGAACAACAGGTTTGATTCCTTCATCACCTTGCACCAAAAGAGAAACAAGGGTCATATAAAAGAATCTAACAACATTTAGCAAACACATCACGGGAGAAGCACAATACGACAGACAAACACACAACAAAGGCTAACATGAATGACAAGCCAATCAAGTGTGTCACCTACTCTCCCCATCTCATTCTATATCATTTATGTAAATTGGGTAAATTGCAAGAGGGACTATATCCAACACAGTAGGAATGATAGCCAGTTCCAAACAAGTATCCTCTTGAGAATCATCATGTTCGATACTAGGTGTAATTGTCAATTGTGATGAAAGCATATTAGGTAAATTAGTATCAATTTCAATAGTCTCATATTCATCATTATTATCATCAAGAGTATCTTCTTCATCCAAATTAATCAAAATAGGATCTAAGATATGAATAGAATCATCATAATCATGCATCTTAACATCATTATTAGCAATAACTTCTTCTAACACATCATGCATAGATTGATTAAAAGAAGGTAAAGAACTTTGAATAATAGAGTTATGAGCCTTAGCTTGACCATGACACTTTTCATGATGTTCATTAGTAGAATGATTACATTTCATCTTGTTTGAAATATGTTGAGAACTAGGAGGAACAACCACTGGATCCTTCACAGGTTCTATAGGAGGATTAGTAGGATTCTCACCAGATTGACAAAAAACACTAGGAGCTTGATTAATAGAACTAGAAGCTATAGATAAAGGAGGTATGGAAGGTGTAGGAAAAATACCATGACTAAGATCTATCAGAGGAATGCTTAACTTGAGAATCTTGCGATATTTATAGGCTTGATATAAGCAGAAAAGATTATCAGGTCGAGAAGGACATGAATTAGGTAATGAAGGCCAAAAGAAGCCAAGGATAGCACAATCCCTAGCCCTAGAAGGTTGATATAAACTATGGTTTATCATCTTCACTTTGTCATCATGAATGAATTTAAGGCATTTATGGATATGAGAAGCAACAACATGCATAGCATTTAACCATGGAAGACCAAGCTTAACTTGAAATTGATTAGAAGTAGGAACAACAACAAAGGTAGTGTTCACAATTTTACCACAAAGTTCAACTGGTAAATCAATAGAACCAAATGATGGATAAAGAAAACCATTACAAGTTTTAATCCACACATCAAATGTAGCATAAGAATCACGTTGCAAGTTTTCCATAAAAATATTTTCTTTAGTAATAACATTGACTAAGGATGTAGGATCAACTAGACAACCATGGGTAGGTATCTTAGAAATCCTAGCATAAATGTAAAGGAGACCAACAGGAGCTTTAATATTCTTAGAATCATCAAAGGTAATCAAGAGTTCCTGAGGTCTTTTATTCTAAGGTTGTTTTCAAGGTTTAGGTTAAGTTTTTAGTTAAAGCTACGGTTTTGGTTTAGGTTGAGGTGGAACTTGAGGTTGAGGCTAAGATTGAAGTTGAGGCTAAGGTGGAGATACAAATTGAAGAACATGCTCCACTTGATTAACAATGTGATTCAAATCATCCATCTTTGAATCATACACAATATCCATAGAAGATGGATGAGCAATGGTATTAGTATCATGGGTAGGTAAAGGATTCATATAGATTTGAAGGTTTTGATTAGGAGGAGAGACGGATTTGTTCCCACTACCATTAAGGTTATCAATAGATAACACATTAGATTTGATTAAGTCATGAACCTTATGTTTTAAATAATAACACTTCTTAGTATCATGACCATTTTGATGATGATATTGACAAAAATCTTTAGGATCAAAAGATTTAGATGCTATCGTTGTAGGTAAGAGAGGTCGAATAGGAGGTAAAGTAATCATATTAGAAATTAACAACCTATTCATAATAGAATGTAAAGATGGAGAAAGAGGAGTAAATGTATGATTTAATCAAAAATCAGTGGATGTAGAAGTGGCATTGTGAGATGCAAAAATAACTTGATCAACAACTGCATTCGCTTGTTTGTTTATCTTGACATAGTTGTTGAATTTTTGAAATTTGTTTGGATTAGGAGTAGTATCACTCTTATCAACTGGAACAGGAGCCATTGGAGTGTTGCTCTCAAATTGACTCACTTGTAATTGATAATGATGAAGCACTTCACAAAGTTGTTGAAAAGAGGTAAATTCAGTAAGCAGAATCTTATCTCTAATATCCTTTTACAAATTTGAAATAAACATACATTGAATATCAATATCAGGAACAAGATAGGAAATCTGAGCATGCAAATGTTTAAATCTACCAATAAATTCAGTTAATTTTTCCTTAGCATTTTGTTTACAATGCAACAAATCGGTCAAAGACACTTGTGGACCAATGTTATTTTGAAATTGTTGAATAAAAGCATTAGCAAGTTTTGGAAATGAATCAATAAAATAAGGAGGCAAGGAACAATACCATTGTAAGGCCTTGTCATGAAAATTTCTAGTAAACAACTTAGCTAAAATCCTATGGTCATGAGCATAATCACTACAAAGGATTTGAAATGTCTTAACATGATGAACAGGGTCTCCTTTTCCATTGCAATTCTTGAGATGAGGCATATCAACTTGCTGAGGAACAGGAGTATGAATAATATCTAAGGACAAAGGACTTCCCATATCATATGTAGGAATGCTAAACTTTTTTTGAGTCAAGGATGCAAGTTGTTGTTGTAAAGATGACATAGTTTGAGCCAAACTGATGATTGTTGAATCATTAGAAGAAATAGGAGGAATAGAAACATTAGGAACACTAGGTAAAGTGTAAGACACTGCAAGAATGGAAGACACAACTGGAGGAACACTTAGAACTACAATTGGAAGAGGATTGGAATAAGTAAAAGGACCATTCTTATAAGAAGGTTATGATTTAGGAAGGGACATAGGAGGAACACTCATAGGAATAGAGGGAACCATCACAATCACCAAAGGAGTATAAGTAGGAACAAAAGAAGGTGCTAGACTAGTAACAAGAGGAGTCAATCCTAGATCTTGACCTTCTTGAGCTAAAGGTTTAACATTTGAATGTACAAGATGAGTAACACCATGCAAGAGATTAACACCTTGATCACTATTGTGAATAACTTTCTTAAGAGAATCAATAGCTTGAACAAAATCTTGATTATGGTTTTCTTGAATAAGCCAATTACCCATTTTATCAAGTTTAGTTGAGAGTTTTTGGACTTGTTCAGGAGGAACTCTTAAAGCATCATCCTCATCATGAGATGAGTGAGAATATTTTTGCTCTATAATAGGGTGGAATCATGAATAATCAAATTGTCATCTAGGATCCTAAGGAAAGGAGAGGAAGATTCAGGATCAAAGGCACCCATGAGTCTACGACTTCTTCTAACTAGAATGTTATAAGTAGGACTAGAGATAGTAAAGCTCATATACCAATGCAATCTAATAAAAATCATATAAATGTATTAGATTTCTTTTATATGTTTGTATCTCATATAAAATAAATGATTATTTTTGTATTTTTATTTTATATGAGATACAAACATATAAAACAAATATAATACATGCAAGATCTAACACCATAAAAGAAAGAGTTTAACCATAAATACAATAAGGCATCCAATTCCACAAAAGAAAAGAGGGTAAGCTCTTTGGGTTCACCAAAAAATTGTAAGGGTTAGAAAAATGTGTATGATGATAGGAAATACAAGATCCACTTCTAAATCCAAATTCCCAAAGGAGAGAGATCCAAATTCATCAACCAAAGGGTTAATACACAAAAGAATCAATCTATGGAGAATATGAATGAAGGAGAAAACCTTATATTTTGTTATGAAGAATATATGATTGAAATCTTGAATGAATAGAATAAAAATACTAACCTCAAAATAGGGTAAACTTGGAAAAGACTAATTTCTAATGTTTGTGCACAATTTCAAGAATTTTTGCAACCTATTCGAGACTAGAAATACCGAGACAGAGAAAACCTAGAAAAATTTTGCCTTTTTGAGATCAGGTCAACTTTGACCCAGATAGCGGGGCACAATCTTACCCCTCACTGAAGGTTGTCCCTAACTTGAAACAGCTCCAATGGAAATTCTATTCATGGATCTCAGAAGTTCGTCGAAAAGGGTATCCAGATCTGAACTTCAATTTGTTGTCTTGTACCTGTACCTACAAGAAAAATGGTTTTTTTGTTTGGATGGCGGGTTTGCCTTGGTCAAACCCCAATTTGGAATCAACCTTGAAATGTAATTGAAATTGCAATGTAAATAAACAAAGTAAATGGAACTATTCACCTTGCTTATGTGAAACCCTTGTGGAGGATTCGAATCCTTGAATCCACAAGTATGGATGCTCCAAATGAATGTAGAAATGTATCTAGGATGTCTCAAATCAATGGAATTAGATCTTCAACACCAATCTTTAATGGATCTTTGACTAGGAGGAAGCTTGAATGAATGTGGCTAGAGAAATCTTCAACAAGAGGGCTCCAAAGAGATTGAGTTCTTCAATGGCTAACAATGGATCTCCTTGATGAATTCTTGAATTCTTGGATGCTTGGATTCTTCAGGATGAATGAATGCTTGAATTATTTCCTTCTCCTTCTTGCTTACTTGATCTCTTTATTGAACTTATGCTCAAATTCAATGGCAGGTGGATGCTCTCCCCAAAACTTGATTGAGAAAACTTGATTGAGAGATTCTCCTCTTGATAATGGATTTAGAAAATGAGAGAGGAAGGCTTTCTTTTATAGTGATATAGGGCACAAACTTCTAGAGAGGTCGACATTGGAGAATTAAATCCCAATTAACCTTAACCCCTAGAAATGGACCTAAATTAAATATCATTTAAGAGTTTACCATTCTAAAATCCAAAATAGCCGACCCGGAAGTAGGAAATAAAACTCCCAGAATCTAAAATTTGGACCTGGGGTCAGGGATGAAGTCAATTATACCCTAGGTTAGAGTCAAGGTTGACCTTGACCTAGGTCAATTTTGAGGTCATCCTTGACCCATCAAGTCTTCATTGACCTAGAAAGTCAAAGTCTTCAATTTATCAAAGAAAGTTGTCAAAAAGAGGCTGGAAACAGGGGGAGAGAAGTAGAATAGGGGGGAAACAGCTAGATCCAGTCAAATACCCATTCAAGGTGCTTGACATGACCCCAGACCACTTACTTAGAGGGCTAAATGTTCTTACCATGGAAGTGCTTCCATTTTAAGATGATACAAGATCGAGATGCACTCTCTTTTAATGTGCTCGATGAGGAGGAACATGAGGATCCCTCACAACACTCATATTGCATGACAGGTTTGGAATGACCTCTTCATTGATTGCGAGATCTACCTCTACCTTGTCTAGTACCACATAAGGGGAATGTGTTGCCACTTCTAGTTGTAATAGTCATAGACAAAGATTAAGTAATGAGATAGGACTTAGGATTATGCTCAGAACTCTATCTCTAGGATAGCAAAAAAGTGATACAAGTGAGATGTACCCAACACGAATCATCGAGAGTAAGGCTAGAATAGCCAAGATTTGACTAGCATGTCACAAGGTACAAGAGCATAGTAGGAAAGGATAGATAATAGAGAGACAACATGATTTTAAGCAGTAATCATTTGGTTCTCAGCCTGAGACACCCAATTTTAGGTAGTGGACAACAGGAGATCATGTAGACAGACCCTAGAAAAGAACCAGATCTGATAGAAAATTGATCGACTAACGGGAATAAGCTCATTGTTTTGAAAATTAGGAGACAGTTTCATGTGAAGAAATACAATCTTGTGCAAGGAAATTCTTAACTACGTGCAAAGATGTGTTGTCTCACGTGAGGAAATACACAAGAAAATAAAATCTCACATTGGAAAAGACCAAAGTTTGATAGTTTGACATAGTTTTTGAGATAGAATCATATTTTGAGACATGGCATGAGCTGTTCTCTGGTAGAATGTCCAATTTTTGGACTGATTTAGGACAATTTTGAATCACAAAATCTTAGTTTGAATGTTTTAAATCAATCATTTACAAGCATAGAGTTTGGACTTAACAAGCAATAGTGAAGCAATCAGTAGTCGAAAATAGTTCCACCAAGGACAAAGCAACTCAGAAGAATTATGGGAGTCTTGACAAGTTTGATCATGTTGGATAGTTTAAGACTCAAAACAAACACTTAGCTATCCCTACAAAGAAAATGGTAGAGAGGAAAAAATATGTGCCTCACAACTTATGTGCATGCATTCACCTCACATAGTCGTGTCACCCCCTAGAGGGTGCCTGTGTTTTTGGTGTTTCCAAGGACTCAATAATATATATTCAAAGGTTACCCTTAAACTAGGGGCCAGTATCATATACCACCTTCAAATGTCTAGGTGCATGACTATGGTGAGAATCTAGGGGAGAGATTCTTCCCCCTCCCTGCACAAATATTATGTCTCCTTTCAGAGGTGAACTGGGTAGGCAACTAACTAAGAGAGTCTTTAATAGGCTTTAGTTCACACTAACCTTTGATGCCCCCAATATAGGGCTAGGGCCTCTTAGCCACACTAACACCTGAAAGTTATACACCCTCACAAGTAGGGCTAGGAGCGGCACTGCTCAGTACAAAAGACAGAGCTTTCTCAAGATGATAGTCATGAATCAAGAGAAAGAAGTTAACATGGATTTGGAGTCTTTAGACTCAACAAAGCTACTTTATTATAGTGAGGTGGAATCATCAGAAAAAGGTGTGTACTCACTTGGGTCAGTCTCAGAGGTTCAACTTCTGACATGCCCTCTAAAGGTGACACGGACTTGGCTTGGATTCAAGGATCAGAGTTTTTGATTCTCTAAAAGAGAGAAGAGCATAATCCTCTATCTCTTCACCTTACCCAAACACACCAGACATTTCTATCACTAAGCTAACTCCTCTTCAACCAATCCATAAGCTTTTGGGTTTCTGATTTCCTCAAAGAGAGAAGAGCATAATCCCCTAAAAAATGGATGTGCTAAAGATTTGTTACCTTTCCTTGCTTCCCTAGGTATCTATCATGCTATAAAAAACTAGGTCTTGGATTCATCCATGGGCATCACTTCCATGTAATGAAGAGCTTATTTGATGTAGGGGCATCCAAGCTTAAGGCAGGGCATTCTATGTTCTCAGTGAAAATGCATGGAGTCTTGTATTTTGGCTGATGTTACTCGGTTGCAACCTTGACCAATGGTCTCAGTCATTGAAGGAAGCTCGGTTAATGAAGGAACTTAGTAGTCTCTGGTGCTCAGTAAAATTGTTTCTCGGTCATGCCTGCAATGCTTGATCGACATTGGTGCTTAGTGATGCCTAGCGTGCTCGATAATTTTAATGTCGCTGGGTAGTTCTGACTTACTAACTAGAGTTCTATGTGATTTGTTGAGCCGACTTGGGAATTAATTATTGGTAGCCATTGTCTTGGGCTGACATGCAGAATTAAATGTTTGTATACATTTGTAAGCCAACTTGTATGGCATTTAATTATTTGTTTTGGGGAGTTAAGGGTTTCATCCAGCTGACTTGTGGCTATTGATTAGTATTTAAGGAGAGCTTGGGTAGATGTTTAGAGATAGAGATTGGGAGATCAGGAGTTAGAAAACTTAGTAGATATGAATGTCGGTTGCATAGCTTGAGAGCAAAGTTGTGGAAAAGTTCTTGATGTTCTTGCAGATCATATTGTAATCTGATAGTCATTTGTAGCAAAGCTAGGGGTTTGCATACATGGGAACAAGGAGATTGCTTGGAGGCTTGTGAGCTCAAGTTTATATTTGCCTTAGGGTTTCCATCAGCTTCTGATTTTGTTTAGAGCTGAACTAGCTGAGATTGTATTGGATATGGCCGTGGATCTTACAAAATTGTTTCATTTTGTAATTGTCCCTAACCCAGAAGGCCTTACAGCCTGGCATGTTAATGAAAATTACTTGAAACATTTATGGTGTTGTCTGTTGTGTTGAGTATTCTACTATGTAATTCTGTTGGCTGCAAGGTTTGGACTTTCCTTCATTGGATCCACCATCCTTGACTGCATAAGGTGGTATCAGAGTGAAAGTTTATTCCTCTTGGAGAAAAGGTTTGATCTTGTTGAAGTAGAAGCTTGACCTAACAAGGCTGATCTTGCAAAGTTGATCTTATTAGAGCAGATATTGTGCACAATCTGAATTGCAGATCCGAAGCACTAAACTTGTGAAATTGTTCCCTCATTGTTTGCAAGATTGCAGGTTGAGATCTGACTTGTTGCAACTTGGAAATTATCACAAGGTGGTCGATGAGGGTTTGTTGCAGAGGGTTTCTCTTATCTTTAAGGATGCCTTTGAGAAGATTGGACCCTAGATTTATTTCATATCTTTGTGATACTATTGAATCCCAGATCATAGAGAAGGTGAAATCAGATTTTAGATCTGAGATGGAATTGATGAAGAATGATATGGTCACCGAGATCATGAGAACTATTACTAGTATACCTCAGAATGTTGGTACTAAGGATGGCTATAAACAAGCTACTGAAGAATTTGAAACTGCTAGATCTAGTGGTGATGACCAGAGGAATAGATCTGGTGAAGATAGAACTACTTGGTTGCCGAGACCTGTTGCTTGATTTTGTAATTACCGAATGGAAGTTTCTACTTTCTCTAGTACTTTGAAGCCTGACAATTTGATTGATTGGATTGGTGAACTTGAAGATTTCTTTGAGCTGGAAGAAATTGAAGATCCTCTTCAGGTGAGATTAGCATAGACAAAGTTGAAAGGAAATGCTACTCTTTGGTGGAAAGAACTATAGAGAGACTAAGAATATGAAGGGGAAACAAAGATCAATCGGTGGAGATTGATGGTGACTAAGTTGAAAGCTAAGTTCATACCAGCTAACTATGAGCTTGACTTGTTTAAGAAGTTGCAAAATCTAAAACAGAAGGATTTTTTTATTGAAAATTATACTGAGGAGTTCTACAAACTTACTATTTGGTCTAGACACTGAGAGCTTGGTAAGGAAAAGGTAGCTCAGTATGTGAATGGTTTGAGATTCAATATTTAGGATGAGTTTGGTATGCTGAAGATTGATCCTATTGAAGATGTTTATTAGTATGCTCTGAAGGTAGAAGATAAGTTGAAAAGGAAACAACCTAGTAACTCCTGAGGGAAGGAAAAGATTGATCACTTGGTGAAGGAGAAACTGACTAATGCAGAAGATGAACAGAAACCTGTGGAACCAAAGAAGAAGACAGGTAGAGTTATCTTTAAGGGTACTTGCTATAACTATGGAGAGGAAGGATGCTGTTCTTTTGAGTGTACATAGAAGAAGGTTGACTGATGAACTACTATGATGAATGAGAACATTCAGAATGAACCTAAATCAGAGAACTTGCTGCTTCGAAAAACATTGCTCGGTACAAAGGATGAACCTTGTTAGAGGAGTAACTTGTTTAGGACCCAATGCAAGACTGAAGTTAAACTCTGTAATATTATTGTTGATAGTGGTAGTACTGATAACCTTGTTGCTGAGGACCTTGTTCAGAAACTTGGTTTGAGTAGAATGAAACACCCTTGTCCTTATAGGCTTGGTTGGTTACAAGATGTTCATTCTTTGGAAGTTAGAGAACAATGCTTCATTGATGTTCAGATTGGCCAGTATAAGGATCTTGTGCTTTGTGACATTGTGAAGATGAATAGTTGTGATATATTGCTCGGTAGACCTTGGCAATATGATTGCAAAGCTATTTATGACTATGTAAGAAATGTGTTTACTGTTGAGAAGAATGATAGGAAGTTTTCACTGATGCCTTTGATGGATACAATGCTCGGTAGAAAAAGCCTGAGTATTGGTAGCCAAGTTGAGATTGTAGATCTTGAGAAAATGAATGATCAATATGAAGAACTGACCTATACATTGTCAAGAAAAGACCTGAAGAGACAGAGGAAACTAAAGTGGAAGACTTTGCAAGCAAAAAAGGTGGAGGACTTGTATGTGAAGAACCAGTTTAGGATTTATGTGTTGAATCCTGAAAGATGTTCTTCTCACATATGAACATCTTTTTGGAACCTGGGGTGTCTGATGCAGGGGCATCCAAGGTTAAGGCAGGGCTTTTTGTGTCCTTGATGAAACTGCATAGTGTTGTATTTTGGCTGGTGTTACTCGGTTGCAGCCTTGACTGAGAATCTCAGTCATTGAAGGAAGCTCGGTCACTGAAGGAACTCAGTAGTCTCTGGTGCTCTGTGAAATTGTTTCTTGTTCATGCCTGCGGTACTCAGTTGACACTGGTGCTCAATAATTCCTGGCGTGATTGGTGATTTTACTGTCGCTCGGTAGTTCTGACTTACCGAATGGAGTTATGTGTGATTTGTTGAGCTGACTTGGGAATTAATTGTTGGCATCCATTATCTTGGGCCAACATGTAGAATTAAATGTTTGTATACATTTGTAAGCTGACTTGTATGGCATTTAATTATTTGTTTTGGGGAGTTAAGGGTTTCATCCAGCTGACTTGTGGCTGTTGATTAGTATTTAAGGAGGGCTTGGGTAGATGTTTAGAGACAGAGATTGGGAGATCAGGAGTTAGACAACTTAGTAGATATGAATGTTAGATGCATAGCTTGAGAGTGAATTTGTGGAAAACTTCTTAATGTTCTTGTAGATCAGATTGTAATCTGATAGTCATTTGTAGCAGAGCTAGGGGTTTGCATACATGGGAACAAGGAGATTTGTTGGAGGCTTGTGAGCTCAATTTTAGATCTGCCTTAGGGTTTCCATCAACTTCTAATTGTCTTCAGAGTTGAACAAGCTGAGATTGTATTGGATCTGGTTGTGGATCTTGCAAAATTGTTTCATTTTGTAATTGGCCCTAACCTGAAAGGCCTTACAGCCAAGCATGTTAATGAAAATTACTTGAAACATTTATGGTGTTGTCTGTTGTGTTGATTATGCCACTGTGTAATTCTATTGGCTGTAAGGTTTGGATTGTCCTTCATTGGATCCACCATCCTTGACTGCATAACTATTACCCTATCCTGCTATCAAGACCCTTAAGAAATCTTCACAAGGCCCTAATTAAACTATGTGAATAAAGAAGTAAATAGACATAATATTTTTAAGATAACTTTGTCAAATGTCCTGCAAGAAAACCATTAGTAAGTACGCATAGTTGTGTTTTTTAAGTCTTCATCAAAAATCCTCCAACCCACTGTTATGATGTATCAGAAAAATAGAGGCAATAAAAATCACAGTAAATAGTAATTGTCAGAAAACAGCAACAAGAAAGTGCAAAAACTAAAAAATTTCAAAACTCTGGTGTCAAAATTTGCGCAAGGAAGTGCACAGTCCCGCATGAGAAAACACTTTTTTCACATGAGGAAATGCCAGAACCAGCAAAACTTCATGTGATATAGTGAGAAACTTCATGTGAGATTCTGTACCAGGGATGTACAGATGTACAGACAAAGTGCAAAATTTTGATAAAAGATTCAAAATTAATGAGGCCAGAAATTAATTTTCTACCCCACGGTGGGAGCCAGAATGTTTATAGCTAAATGTTCACCTCTTATTCAACCATAGACTTCAACATAGTCATTATAGTCATTACTCATCAGCCACATATAAAAATGAATATGAAATTACTCATTTCACATGCCTGTATGAATCGACCTATTGCCTTCTATCTAGGTAGGGTTTTGAGCAACTCTCAGAATTGAGAGTCCAACAACCATAGACTAGTCTAGAATGAAGGATTTTAAGCTAAGATGTAATTAAGATTTATGCTAAAATGAGAGTGCAATATTAATATAAAAGCATGTAAGAAAATGAATCTAATAGCAATAAAATTAACTAAATTAAGAACAAATGCATCATTATTCTAAGAAATGGAAATTATTCTAATATGCAATATGAAAATAACTTTGAATGCAAAAGTATGAGACAATAATTCACCAGAGTTTTGATACTCAAATATTGCCTCCCTTCAAATGAGGAATGAGAGGGTTCTATTATAGAAAAGCTCGGGTGGAGATTGAAGAATTTCTTGCAAAGAAATGGATGACCCTTCATCTCCTTGGGGGGAGGTTAAACATTTTGGAGAGAATATTTAATTAAATAAATGAAATATGGCCTCATGGGTGACTTTTCCAATTGTTTGAATAATTAAATTCAAATGAGGATATTCATTTAAAGAACTAAATATTATTTAATTCCTCTTGATGTGTTTTAGCTAAAAGGGGTGGAATTAATTTAATTAAAGTGCTAGGACTTTGTAATTAAATTAATCAATCATAGGGTTTATTTAGCCAATAAATGGTTAATATTTAGGAATTAAATAGGGCATGTGATTAATGCAAATTTTAGGTTTTCTGCATTTGACACTAAATCGAGTAAAGTCAATTAGGAGACAGAATTGCCTAGTACAATAGGACTTTAATGATGTAGAAATTTGGAGTGAGACTAAATGCCACAAAATTGGTTAGGATAGCAAGATGCCAATTTTGGGGTATTAAAAATATAGGAGAAGGAGTTAACAGGAAAGGGAAAGGGTACTTTATTCCTTGATTTCATATTCTTTCATTATTTTTCCATGTGTAAAGGAGGATGGGTGCATCTCCTTAAAGTATTAAAGCCATATAATATGGGGGTTAGTGTGCCTAGGCATAGTGACCCATAATATTTTTATAATTTTTTTAGAAGAAGAATCAAGGTGAAGGAGATGGCACATGAGTTCAATTATCCTGAAGTTTGCATTAAAAATAATTATGATGAAAGGATACGAGAAGATAACAAGAAGAAGTGGATTTTCTTCAAGAAATAATGGGATGAGATTAAGAAGTTGGATCCATCATATGATCCTTTTTCATCCATGTCCTCTTTTTATGTCAAGATGAATACTCTGTTTAATTTCTTTGAAGATGTGTACACTACTCTAAGGAAAAATCATAATAGGTTGAAGGTAGCTATTATAGAAACCTCTAAAATCTAGGCTTCAATCCAACTGATTATAGGTTGAAGAGTACAAGAAAGGCCTTTTTTAGTAGCTCCATTAAATGAAAAGGAAGAAAAGAGGGAAAGGGGAGAACAGGTCAGTGATACTGACTCTGAGGAAGAAAATAGGAGAAGAAAAGAAAGGAAAATTATGATTACTAGCAAGTCAATTGCACATCCTCTTAGGCCATTAAAATTTGTAAGTTTTTTAGACCCTAAAGATCCACCAAGGAGAGAGCCCTATCCACCATCACCTAGGCCTCCATCTCTCACTCGTAAGGGGATGGTTGAAAAGTTTTTTGAAGTGAATATTGGGAAAGGAAAAGGAAAAGGAAGATTGGGAAAGGAAAATGAAAAGGAAATAAATCTGACCCCATTGTTGCTTCATTAAATGAGGGTGAATCAAGTGACGCTGATGAAGAGGAAATTATTATTATTCCTAAAGGTGACTTGCATGTTGGGATCCCTCCACTTTCTATTGCCCCATTTCAATATTTTACATCCCTTAAAGTGCAAGGGAAAGTACATAGAGACTTGAGAATGGAGGCATGTTTTGAATTTTTTAGTGATGTAAGCTTTATCAAATCTCCATATTTCCAATAGTACATGTGGAAGAAAAAAAATAAAGAATATGAGAGGAAATTGAGAGAGAGGAAAACACAAAAGCCTAATCTGACAGAACAAAATGTCATAAATGATGTGCAATTGGAAATGCATAAAAAGTTTGAAGCAATCACACCTGAAGAAGGGAGAATGATTATTCATGAGGTGGGTATGTTATTTTGATAGAATGGGATATTGGAGATGTAGTAGCATTCCATGTTGTAAGGAAAATCATGATCCTCAATGGAAATGAGGTGGAACAAGTTGATATGACCATGAAAGGGGCCTATTATAGAAAATGTTATGCAACTTTGGTAATTCAATCATTGGCTCTTCTAGCACAAATGATAGATATTACAGACATCAACCCAGGGTTGAAGGGAAGTGTAATATTGGAGAGAGTGTGAGATATAGAAGGGGTGGATTCCACCAAACTTTTCATGGAATCAACAAGATGGGTGCATGATGTGGCTCACAAGGAGAAGAAGAAGATTTAAGAATTAGGATTGAAAAATCAATATCTTTTTAGGGAGTATGATAGGGCCTCCAAAAGATGTGTGGATCTTGAATCCCAAGTTGCATTATTGCAACACATAATCAAATAATTAGAGGTAGTCCTTCCTGCAAGGGTTTCAGTCTCATCCACTTATATTACACTAGTATGACTAAGGTAATTTTCAATCAGACCAATTTTGGTTGATAAGGCTACTTCTCCCTCACCTTATGCATTTGACATTGTAGAGAAAGTTGAATGTTCAATAGAGGATACTAAGGATCAATTATACCAAAGGATTATAGAGCTTGAGAAATCATCGATCAAGGATCAAGAAGATTTTGAGAGTAAGAAAAGAGGTCTTGTGAAGTCAGTGGTATACCATTTGAATGAGAAGGTGGATGAAAAGTTAGTAAATATCCATTATTATTTTTCTCTATTATTTGAGGCCATAAGTAATTTTCATAAGGTTAAGGAAGTGGAAGGGACACTAAATATTAGGTGGATCCAAAGGATAGATAAGATGAGGTTGATTTCTTTAGCAATAAGAATCACAAGGAGAGACCTCTGAGGATCCAACCTACTTTCCAGTTTGTTAAGACTTTGGAAGATTTCCAAGTTCTTCCAAAGCATATTGAGGGTAGGATGAGAAAAAAAACAAGGAACTTCAATATTATGAAAGAGAACCTCCTACCCTTTGTATACACCTAAAAATGGTCAAGGGAAATTGAAATGGGCAATCAAGGACTAAAGAAGGAATTAATTGAAATCAAGGCTATTGGATTAATTAAATCAAAAATATCAAATGATTGTGAAATTCATTTAAATCAAATTAATTGTATAGTTAAATCAAATCAAATCCAACTCATTCAAGGGTCCACGTGGCTAAGATAAATCAATTAAATCATTTATTAATTCCTATTTTTCTCACCAACTCATATGGACAAAATTGAATCAAAGAGAAGGTAACTAAACCAAGGAATATATTCTATGATAATACAAGGGAAATCAACATTTCCAAGAACCTCACGATACATGTTTAAGATAAATCATATTGCAATAAAGTATCATTTCTTAAGAGAGAAAGTGCAATAAAAGGTAGTCAAGTTGGAATATGTGCCAACCATGGAGCAGTTAGCAGATATATTTACTAAGTCATTACCTAAGGATAATTTTGAGTATCTGAGAGGTAAGTTAGGGGTTATTCCCCTACCTTGAAAAAAATAAGATACTATTCTAAGCATCAATCCAGTGGACTCATTGAATATATTTCATTGTTAAGTTGATGTTAAAGGGGACTACTCCTTAGGGGGAGCAGTCAGAGGAAAAGGAAGATGTTGCAGTAGCAGGTGACCTGTGTGTTCCTTTGGAATTGTTGTCAAAGAGGGAGAAGACTACCAAAAGAACCAGATGAAGATACAAGGGGAGAAGACCAAGAAGATCAAGACAAGAAGTTTGGTGCATCAACTAATGGGGGGAAATTATTGTTAGATCAATTTGGTGTTGATGGTGTTTCCATCAATGCCAAAGAGGGAGATTGTTGTCATAACTGATGTAGAGATTATTGAGTGTTGATTGGTATAGTTTTAATAATAGGAAGATCGGTTATGAGTTTTTTATTGATGTCAACTAATGAGTATGTCAAGGAATTGGAGTGTATGGTTGGAGAGGAAGACTCGGTGATGTTGTATATATGATCCTGTGAGGTCTACCCTAACTGTCATAGTTTAGCATTGGTTTTAGGCAAACTCTTCAGTTGATACATTTATTTTGAGATACTTGAACATATGTTATAATTTTAAGGATTGATGAATCCTATGTTATGTATATTTTGTATTTGAATTATGTTTCTTTGAACACTTATTTGATGATTTATAGTTGATCATGATGCTCCTATGTTAGGATATTTATTTGATGATGTAGTATATTGGATACATCAGATATTTATGATGCAAATTTAATTTAAAAAGATACATGTTATGAACATTAGGATCAAATGAAGATAGTGAATTATGTGGTAAGGAATATGTAAATGTGAGTGCTAGATGATATGTGTGGTTTATGTTATTTACTTTGTTATATTATTGGACCTATTGATGTTTACAATGAGTGTGCAGGAGATTGACCATGGTTCTAAATGTGGGGAACAAAGAGTGAAACTATGTTAAAAATTGTAAAGCCAAGGTTTTGACTAGTGAAGAGGCATGAACCACTTTGTCTTGTGTTTTTTATTCATAAAAGTATTTTTTGAATGTTTTATTTAAATTAAGTTAATTATTTTATGTTAGTCATGCTATGTGTGAATGGGTTGGAATTTATGTTGTGTCACTTAACACATGGGTGTATGAGGTGTTGGCATGACTAACCCTTTTAACTAAGATAAGTATGACACCAACTAAAGGGTTAACTTGTAGAGTCTCCATTCTTACCTAGGGTGTAGTAAATTTCTAGATGGGTCAATGATGGATAAACTAGTAGGTTAATTTCAAGTGAGGTTTTGGAAGGTCTAGGAAGCTTCTAGAGAGAAATTAGGGTCAAATTTAAATACTCCACTAGGTAGACTTAGGGTTAGGGATTAAATTTTGGTCATTAAAAGGCCCTAGACTCATAAATGAACCTCTTAAAGTACCCCCAAAGTCAAGATCCGACTTTAGGAGTTAGATGAATTTGGGAAACCATCTTATCAACTCTATTTAGTCTTCAAACCTCATTTATGAGGGGGGGAAGATATTTGGAGGAGTTAGGGTGAAGGTACCCTTGCATTTATGGTTGTAGTTAGTGGTGGAGTTAGGAAGCCTATTAGAGGGAGTTTTAGGATAGTTCCTTGGTTGATCACCCACTCTCTTCCCTTAGAGACTTACTAGTTTGGAAGGACTTTTGAAAGGATAAAAGGATAAATCTCTTCTCAAATTTTCATAAACCTTAAGCTTGGAGATATTTTGGTGCTCAAACTCATAAACTTTATGTTTTGTAGTATGGAAAGCTTGGATATTCTCTCATGGAGGCTATATGGTATTTTTGTGTGTGTATTATTCTTTGATATGTGTTTTTTATTATATTAATTAGCTTTAATTGTTATTTTAAGGGAGTTTTCAAGGCACACTCACCCTTGGAAGGGTAGGGTAACCTTGGAGGGTGAAAGGATTAGTGACAGCCTTATTAGTATAGAGAATCCCCATGTGCGGGAAGGATAAACATGGATGTCTTGTTCTCCATTAAACCAAGTTTTGCATATGGGCAGTTGGGGGCAATAAGGAGTGTGCTTGGCTTGAAGTCATGGTTTTTTTGTGAAGATGGATTTGTGAAGCATTTTGTAGTGATTCCATGTGTGGCCTTTGTATCATTTATATCTACTTGGTTTCTCCTAATGGGTATGGTCCACTTTCACCCCTTGTTTAATAGCCTTTTGAAGGCCTATGTGCTTGTCTTGGAATTGAGAGTTTTGAGTGTCCTTTATTTTAACAAGTTCTTTTGAGTATGTCTGTAATATCCATTTTTTCTCTTTCTTCACCTAGCTCGGGGTGACCATGTACTAGTCTAGGTTGGGAGGTGAGCCTCCATGGTTAAATTGGGATCTTTTGCAGGTACTTAGCTTGGATTTTGAAGGAGTCATGGATGCATATTAAGTGTTTTCCTATTTTGTGAAGTTGGATTCCCTAGTCTTATGGTTATTGTAAATTTTCATAAGGACGTAAAAGAATTATGTTTCTAAGTTTTCAAAGAATTAAAGTCAAGTGTAAATTTGTTTCTTTATATGAATATAAAAGAAGGGTTTTCAAAATTTCTATACTTGCATGAAATCATATTTGAAAAGGTATTAAAGTTAATTCTTAGACAAAATTAATGTTTTGTTCCTTAAAATCTCACTATTATAATATAAAATGTTATGATCCAAATCTGCTTTCAAGGTTATTCCTTATAGTTATTTTATTATCCTAGTTAATTAGATAATTCTTCATAAAATAGTAAAACTAGAAAACTTATTCAAATTAATACCTTAATTAGGTCATGCTAAATTATATATAGATTGGTCCTTTTTGTTTAAAGTGTATTAAATTTCTAGTAATTAACTAAGGAGGAATTATATTTTCTATATGGTTAAAATTCATTGATAAATTACTTTCTCTAAATTTGATTCTAGAGTATATAAATCTATTGTAAAGATCAAACTAAGGAATTAATAAATTAGTTTACCTAAGCTATTTGAAAGTTAATCCAATTAAGGAACCTTATATAAAGGATTATGCAAATCCTATTATTAAAATAATGAGAAAAAATTGATACTAATCTTTGAAAGGTAAATCTAAAAATTGGTTAAACACATCCTTTTAATTGAGAAATTCAATCCTTTCAAATATATGTAATTTGTATTAATCTTGCTATGTATATATAACTCTATATAGTAATATAGAAAATTCTTTAAAATAAATTTATGCTACAAGATAAATACATTGATTTATTATCCCTCCTAAAACTAATATTCTAGGTATTTGTATTATAATATAATTATATATATAGGTTTAATAAAAATTTAAATTAAAAACATCAAAATTTTCTTCTAATTAATAAAATTTATATATATAACTTTTTAAAAAAAAATTAAAGTTTTTTTAATATACTTTATACTGTAAAAAAAATTTAAAATTTATTTTTTAAATAAAATAAAATAAAAGAAAGAAATTTCTTTAATAGAGCAGGGGCGGGGAGCTAAGCTCACTCGGTAAAGTGGAAAGGTTTAGGCATTGAGCAATGTAATTGAAATTCTAAGTGAAGAACACGAAGCCCCCTCCCCCCCTCTAATTGGGGCGCACAGCTCCCGGGAGCCTACAACCCCCTGTTGGGAGTAGCAGCTCCCTTGGGGAGTCTGCGACACCATAGTGGGGATCGCAGCTCCCATGGGAAGCTTGCGACCCCATGGGTTGGGGCCTAGCTCACCTAACCTCAGCTTGGGGTTAGTAAAAAGTTAATAAAAATAAATAAAATAATAAAACAATAGTAAACTTAAATAAGAAAATATAAATATATAGCTTGTTGTGTAGTAAATAAAGAAACACAGTCAATTTAAATAAATAGAACAGTAAGCTTATAAAGAAAAAATAATTAATAGAGAATATTAAGGTAAAATTAAATATAGACAAATATATACATATATATATATATATATATATATATATATATATATATATATATATATATATATATATATATATATATATATATATATATATATATATATCCTTGGAGTATTTCAAAATCCAAACTCCATTAATGGAGTCTCCCAATTTCTCCTAGCAACTTGAAAAATTGAAAGGAAAATAAAATTGTTAGAGCAAAAAAATCGAATTGAAAGTTAGGTATTAATATTGAAGCTTTTATAGAAATTTTAGCTAAAGATTCCAAAATTTATCTAATCCACTTTAGTTGGCAATTTAGAATGGGTTAGATTTTATCCTTGCTCATTAATGTGTTAAGTTGCCTAAATTGACTTTAAGGCTTATAGGGAAACTTCTAAATTTATTATCCCTTAGTTGCAATAATTGACTTCTTTGGGAAAGATTTGATAATCTAGATTAGATTTAATTGTCACCTAGATAATTTAATTTATATTAAATCTTAATAGGTTAAATATTTAAATCTTAAATCCATTATAATTGGGATATATATTAAGTTGGGTTAATTTAATATTTTGATTAGTAATTTTTGTATAGTCAATTAATTACCTAATCAAGTTAGGATTAGTGTAATTAACTTAGGGTTATTAATAACGCCCTTTTTCCTTAAATCACTAAGAGACCCTTATAATTGTTGGAATATTATGTTTCCTTTTAGATTTAATCATTTTGATAAATGATTAAATTTAAAGATTGAGACTATGTACAATAAATTTTGGGCATTATCACTTTAAATTGAATTTAATATAGGCTTTTAAATTTAAGAGTTAATTAAAGTTAATTAATATGTCAAAGTTATTGCTAATCAATTTCTTGAACCCCTGCATGATTTTCAAGGTATAACAAATTTCACACTATAATTAAACCTAGTCATTGTTGAATAACTTGAGGGTATAAAAATTAAAACCTAGTCAACTCTTCCTTTTAGGGTTCCTACAGCCTTTAGAGTAAAAGCCTCATATTAGAAAATTGATAACTTGAGGGAGGTTGACCAAGTCAACTTGGTCATGATACCCCTTAGTTGATTTTGATTTATGCACATCCTTAGACTGTAGACTACAAATAGTTTAGTTACCCTAGTCAACTTGATCTTAGTTTGAAAGAATTTTGATTGGTGTGTTTTGCTCATATTTTGGGCATGACATTTTGGTATCAAAGCCAGGTTGCAAACTTTGGGAGCCTAAATCACTATGTCTAAACTTTAAACCTTTTGATTTTGTAGGATCTCACAGGTTACTCGCCAGGCTCATGCACGTAGATGAGGTCCTAGGCATACCCCTTCAGTTCATGAGGAGGTTAAGCAGGAGGTAGAAGTTCTTGGAGGGAATCAAAATCCCCCTCCTGAACCACCTCCTAATCCTAACAAAGCCATTTTTTTGGCATTACAGAATCTAGTCGAGATCATCCTGGATAGGATGCCTCCTGTAGCTCAACAGGAATAGTATTAGGATGTCGAGGAACATAGGGCATTAGATAGAGAGTGGAGTAGGGTTCCCCCTCTAAGATTTGAAGAGAGATAGGCAGAGCATGATATGGAGTCTATTTGTGGGCTAGAGCATACACCAAGTTTAGTGGCTCAGGTGGTTGAGAGGGCACCCTGGGATACAGGGGATCAGATCAGAGAGTTTCTACTGCTCAATCCACCACTTTTTCTCGGTTCTAATGATGGGATAGAGGTTGAGTCTTGGCTTCTAAGCCTTGGAAGGTGCTTTGGATTACATCCCTATGGGATTAATCTTAAGGTGTGTATGGTGTTACCTTCATTTTTCTCAGATTCTGATTATAGTCTTGGTCAGTCAAAGTTTCCAAGTTGAAGTTGAACTTTTGTTAAGTTGGTTCAAGTTCAAGTTCAACCCGTTACCACTTCCAAGTCCTAAAATGTTCATATTTGCCTTTGCCTCAAAGTGTCTGCCAGTCTCGAAGATGAACCTAGTCCTGAACCTCAAGTTAGTTCAAGTTCAAGTTCATGTTTGTAATATGACAACTTATGCACGGAGAATTCGGTGGGATTGTTTTCTTTTCCAAAAAGAAGGTTTATGTTTTGTAGTGCTCTGAGTGTTTATTAAGTTTTGGAAATTGTCATACAAGATGCTCTCATTCAACTAGATGGCACATGCATGTGAAAGATTGGAAATGACAGTTGACAGTGTGACGTACATGGAGCCATTAATATTCAGATATGGTGATCAGGGATTTTCCTTAGGAATTGAGTTATTCATACTAAAATAGCTGGTGGATTAATTAAGCTTAGCCAGACATGTCAAATCAATCATTTCTCAATTAAAACATTTATTATGGACATGCTCTAAATATTTATTAAGGATCCCATAAGAAATTTGTGAATAAAGGAAGAATGATTTAAGCTTTTCTGTTAAGTTATTTTGTCTGGAGAAGGAGAAGGAGGGACGGAATTGGGATTGAGAAATTTGCAGAGAGCTAGTGCGCAGTATATTGGTGAGTTATCTTGTCCCCTTACAGTTTTAGTTTTCAGTGGTTTTTTCTGTCTTGCAAATCTTTTCTATTCATATTTGGTAGAATGTCATTGTCCCACCCAAAACTTTTGAAAGAAGAGAGTAGAACCCACCTGCTATTTCTCTTCTAGACATAGGTGATACCTTCTTGTTGAATGCAAACCTAGGAAAACTCTGTGATAGAGCCCGAATTTCTTCGGAGGGCTCTTTTTCTAGGAAATTAGTGGGAAGTGGTCTTTTAAAAGCCATTGCATTTCCTCCATCTCAAATTTTTCCTGAACTGGTGTTGCAGTGCGCTAACAAATATGACGCCAAGAATAGGTGCATTAAGGATGCATAGGAGAAATCTTGGTAAAAATCAATTGAGAAACATTAATGGCGGCCTTGAGAATTCCAGAAAAGGAACCGTATGAACCATGGACCTATGAGGAAGCAGATCATGTGTATGAGGCTGATAAGAAAAAATATAGCTCCTCAATAGCCCAGGTATGGCTTGCGAAACCAAAGAAAGGAGGAAGCAAGCTGCCAAAGACACTAACAATTGAACACTTCCGAAAAGATATTACCGATATGGTACTTCTTCTGAATACGGTGAAAGGAAATCCCCATGCATTTCATTAGGAAAACTAGATGTACTGTTTCATCCAGAAAATCATAGAAGGAGATAATTTTATTGATTGGGTTGACCTGATAGCTGAAAAGCTCCACAAAGAACTCTTAAATGTGACAAATTTAACTGCATTTTATATGTCTTCCTACCTTTTTTATGTCTTAGCATGTTGCCAAACCTAGGAGGGATTACCTCATGAATTTTGGACAAGTGATATGAGGATATATCATTACTTCACATGTTTACAAAAGGAGAAGTTCTCTAGTGTGTTCAAAACTATAAATGACAGGTTTTTAGGAAGGTTATTTTTTGAGTTGAGAGGGAAAGAAAACTGCAGGCTTTCTAAGGAAGCTAAGCAGATGATTAATATTTATGGTCATCATTTTATACAATTTCCAAGATTTACTTATCTGATAGCTAGAGCATTTGATGAAGAGCCCCTATGGCTTCCTAGATTCTATTTAGATGATGTAATCCTGATGGAGCTATGTAGGTAGCTTGTGCTAGTTGAACAAAAGGATGGGACCCCAAAGAAGTCCTTGGGTGTTCTCTTCCCTATTGAGTTAGGGTACTATATATGAAAAACTTTCCAAGATGCTCTGGTTGTCAAAGAAGAATTGGATTCTTTTTGTTTGCAAACTTATACTCCCAGGATTAATTTTAATTAGAGAGGCTTTGCAGGAGCAAACCTTAATGTCCCAGAGACATTTATGCACATCCCTAAGCTAGAAGATTTTTTGGTCAACTGTTCTGATGACTTGGAGGTAAGGAAAAGAATCTGGTCTCGGCTAACTTTTAAATAGATCATCACTTTTAGGCTCGAGATGGATACAGACGGGATAGAGAAAGATAGTGAGGTTGATGTCGTAGATTCCCAATATTTGGAGAAGGTCAAAGCCCTCCCAATTCCTGAGCTAGATTGGAAGGAGCTAGAAGAAGTTGATTTATATAAGAGAATGAAAAGGGTGATCAAAAGAACTGAAGCATGGTTGTTGAAGAAAAGAAACCCTATTGCTCATTTGCAATCAGCAAAGAAACAAATAAAAACCAAAAAGAGGAGTTCAACCAAGAGGACTTCTATTTTAACTAACTTAAATGTTAACCCATCTTGTGCAGGGAAAACTAAACTAGAAGTTGAACCTAAACTTGAACAAATTTCTTGGCAAGTTCAAGTTCAAGTTTAAGTTCAAGTTCAACAGCAGCCTGAACCCGAAGTCTGAGTGACTAGATCAAGCCAAAGAGTAAAAGAAAAGGTTCAGAGGTAGAGATTTACTCCCAATGTCATCATGGATTTAGATTCACCAGATCCTGATCTGAAGGCAATTTCAGTGGAAGACCACAGGGTATCTAGGATGGCCGATGATCAACAGATGCAAGAGGAAACAAGAGGTACTCCGAAAGACTCGTTAGCTCTGCTGAGTGACTATGACACCCAAAAGAAGACCTCTACTACCCTACCATGGTTGGAGACCCCAATAGCCAAGAAAAGGAATATGGTTCCTTTATCAGTACCTATTGATGATGTAGTAAGCAGGTATCTAGGAAAATATTCTAAGGTCAAGAAAAGGAAGATTAAATCTAGAACTGGTTTCGATGAGAGCAGCGGCCACTGGATGGCTGAGATTGCAAAACCTAAAGAAGATAGAACTGAAGGATAATTCTCAGTCCAGGACATTCAAGTATCCAAGGTGGACTTATGGAGAGACACCAGAGCTGCCGATATGAGTTTTTTCAAGGTGTGAAACAAGAAATTGCTAGCAGAGTATGGAAGGATGCCAAAGATAAATAGGAAATGAAAGAGGTGATGAAGAGTATGGCTCAGTATATTAATGTCATTCAACATCCTAAACCTTTCCCTCTGATCGAGATGCAAGCTTCCATTAACATGAGATCCCTTGATTATCAACAGTTTCTTGACCAGGTTCAAAGAACCAAGGTGGTGACCAAGGCATTTGATGATTGGGTGAGCACATAAAAGTAGAGGTTGCGTAGTAGCTAAGCAATCTGGATCAAACCCATAGTGAAGGAGACTACATGGTTAAGGAAGTAGAAGCTAGCATTGAAGAATGGGAGCTAGAAAAGACTACTTGGACCAAAGAGCTCCACTGGATTGAAGAAGTTGAAGAGTACGGCTTGCATAAGTCATGGCATAGATTGGAGGAATGAAGTCGTGGCTCTGGGAATCTTTGAGGTAAAAGATCTCATGAAGGGGCTGAAAATGATCAAAGAAATCATTTCTAATGATATAAACTGGATTGTTGAGCGGTGCCAGGAAGTTCAAGAGGCGTCAGATAAAATGGCTGAATAGGTAATCAAAGAGGTAAACACTTGGTTCAACAAGCTCAAAAGGATGAAGACACCTACATATGAGCATTTCATGAAGATTGCCAGGATGGAGTCGACGATGATCCTTCACAAAGATCATTCAGTTATGCACTCAGGAAAGATAGATGAGGTTAAAAAGGAGGAGGTCTAGAAGTAGAGGATTGATTCTATTAGTTTGCCACATCAACTAGTCATCTCCGAATTCAATGCCCCATTCAAAGATTGGAAGGCAGTGCATCTTGTAGCGACCTCAACTCCTTAACCGCCTGAGACACTTGGCAATTTTTGGAAGGTGTTTTTGCTCCAATCCAATTTTTATGCTTAATGCTTAGGACATTTATTAGAAGTTATTAGAATTTACTTTCAAGTAAGACAATTTTACAAATTTAGTTGTTGAAGCCCTACGTGACTATTTATGCAAAAACTAAAAACTGTTTATGGGTTCAGCTCTCTGAGTTTGAGAGAAATTATTTTCTAAAAACTTTACTTCAATTTTTTAGGATACTCATATTATAGAATGTATGGAATATCTTATGGTGTTACATATATGTCTAAGCTTTTTAAATGATAAATATCATTATTTATCTGATGTGATTTGTTTTCTTGTGGAAGTAAGTTGTGTTGAATGAAGCATAGCTATGATATGAATGAATTCTATTCTTAGAGGTGACAGAGAGAATTGTTATTGAAGTTCAGATTTAACAAATTCAAAGTTTGAAATTGTGATAGAAGTATGCATTTACTCTAAAATTTGCACATTCTTTTTCATGTTGACGAACTGAATGTTTCTCCTTAAGTTTTTTTTGGTGAAAAGCACACATGATGTTAATTTTCTATGCTTGATAAGAACGTATTGAAAATATTTCTAGAAGGTAGCTACACCTTGTAATTTGTAGAGAGTTGGCTTTTAGAAACTCATTTGTTAGTGTTAAGATTCTTCTCTTTTCATTCTTTAAAGTGGTTTGAAATTGATTTAAAGGAAAGGGAAAAACTGTATGCTAACATGTGGTGATACATCTTTTGAGAGGGATAGCCTCCACATGGTGGAGAGAGGAGGAGTTCAAGGGCTACTTTGTCATCTATGCCCTTACTTGGGAGACCTTCTTGGAAAGGTTTAGGGCTAGATACTTATCAGAATAGTTCAGGCAGTGTCATATATATAATTTCCATGATCTTCAACAGTGAGGATTCTCAGTGGCTCAGTATGAGAGTAAGTTCCTTAAGCTCCTCCCTTATGTAGAATACATGAAGGATAAGAAAATTCAGGTCAATCACTTTATCAAGGGATTAAACCACACTATATATGGAATGGTGCACATGACACCACCAGGAGATCTATGGTATACAGTTGAGAGATCCATGATAACTGAGGACATTTAGAGGGGATCTTATGATAGGTCTCAGAATCATAATACCACTCCTCAATCATCTGGTTATCAGAAACCCCCTTGGAAGGGTAATAAGAAAAAATCATCAGGGAAATTTTGATTCCCACACCTATAGTAGTAGTAGCATCCTCAAAACAACTAGAGACAGAGACCACCACAGGGATATCAGGGCTCTAAGCTCAAGAAGTGGTAGTCATAGGGTCCTAAGAAGGACTAGAGACCCAAGGCACCTTATACACATCTCGCATAGACTCAGCAATCCTCTAGGGGTGGTTATAGTAGGTACAATAGGATAGGATGTTCATAGTACTCTAGGTCTTGTAGAGTGTAGATTCAGTCATGAGGACCTTGCTATACTTGTGGTGTCATGGGGCACATTTCTTGAGTGTATCCTCGGGGAGGTATTCAGTGAGAAGCGATGTCAGAACCTATAGTGGGAGATATGGGAAAGTCCCATAGATTATTTGCAATGGTTGATAACCACTAGGAAGAGCATTAGGCTACACTAATTGAGGCCACATATATAATCAGAGGTAGCAGTGTATCTATCCTATTTGATTTAGGAGCCACTGAATCCTTTATTACTCCATTAGTGGTGGAGCATTGCAGGAAAGTGGCAACTAGGTAGGAGGATAGATGGGAGGTAGAGTTAGCCTCAGGATCTAGAGTAGTTGTTACCTCTTTGGTTAAGGAATACCAGATTCAGGTGGGTAGAATGACCACCATAGAATACTTCAGAATCACCCCTCTTGGGTCTTATAGTTTAGCACTTGGCATGAATTGTATTTATGCCCACATAGACAAGTTAGATTGTTGATGAACTGAATGTTTCTCCTTAAGTGTTTTCTGGTGAAAAGAACACATGATGTTATTTTTCTATGCTTGATAAGAATGTATTGAAAATCTTTCTAGAAGGTAGCTGCACCTTGTAATTTGTAGAGAGTTGGCTTTTAGCAACTCATTTGTTAGTGTTAAGATTCTTCTCTTTTCATTCTTTAAAGTGGTTTGAAATTGATTTAAAGCAAAGGGAAAAACTATATGCTAACAATTTTTGGTGACTCTACTAGGGAGCATCTAAGAATAGACCAAGATTGATATTCTTGTATTCAATGATCAACTATGGTGTTACCCATTGAAGTTATCCTTGATCGACAAGAGCTTCCTCCAATTTTTCAACCAGGCCTAGATTTTTTTGATACTCAAGAGGATTTAATTGTTGACCTTAACGCAACAACTTGGAAGTTGAAAATGAATGATCGAAAATACCACCAAGTAAGGTTACTCCTTGAGGAAGAGGAAGAGATTCGAGAGTGGCTAAGAGGCTTTCCTATAGCCCAAGAGGCTATTGTAGTTGATAGGGTAGTTCAAAGGCCCTGAAAATAACTATTTCTTTCATTTGTTTCAGTTCATTAAGCTGGCTAAGAATAGATTTACAAGGAGAGATAGAGCAAAAGGTCTTTTAGATTCTAATTTTGAAGATCTAGCTAAGCTCGATTTTAAGCCCCAAACTCCTTCTAGGTGAAGACAATATAAGACCGCAAGTAGACCTTCTTCTCCCACTAAGTCTCCTCCTATAACTACTTTTAGTTCCTTGGTCTCACCTGGAACCTTAACTCCCACTTTTATAAATCTACAGCCCTTGAATATCATCTTACCTACTATGGCATAGAATCAGCCCTGGGGTGCTATCGTAGGACCTTTAAGCTTAGGAGAAAATCTTGGAAACTTACCTAAAGGTCATGACATCCTACCCAAATTTAGTGGTGATGGAAAGAAGATCCCTAAGGATCACTTGAATGATTTCAATACAGCATGTAGAGTTTTAGTAGTGGGCACTCTAGATGTGGCTTTCAAGCTCTTTGTCTTGACCTTAACTGAGACTGCAGCCAAGTGGTTTCATAGTTTACCACATGCCTCCATTACCGACTGGGATTCTATGAAAATAGCATTTGAGACTAGGTTTAAATTGGTTGATGATGCAAATGCCCTTTTGATTCAGTTAATTCAAATGAAGAAGGAGATTCAAGTACCCATGAGGGAGTTTGTGGCAAGATTCAATAAAGGAATTCAAGTGATTCCAGCTGCAAGTAGACCTAATGATGAAAATCAAAAAGACTTTTTCTTAAATGCTATACCTCCTAATGTAGCATTTCCTTTAAAAAGAGCTAGGCCAGCCACCTTAGTAGCTACTCAGGCTCTCACCATTGAACTGGAGGATGATCTCATAACAAGTGGCAAATGGAGAAAAAATGTTCAAACATCTAGCTCTCAACCTTCTACCTCCTCATCGTCAGACCCTATAACTCAAAGACTGATGAATGACTTGATAACCATCAAGCAACAATTGCCTAAAACTACTAGTCCCTATCAAGATATTCCACGTAAATATCCAACTCAGGGACCCTCAACCTTAAGAAAACAATTTAATTTGCCTCCTACTCAGCAAAGATTGCAGATTGAACCTCCACCAAATAAAAGCAACATGTGTGTTTTCCATCTTACTGGTGAGCATGAGGGAGTCTCATGTCCTGAAAACATAAGACATGTGCAACTTGAAGCTGAGAAAGAAGCAACAGCAAAGGTGACTATTGAAGACATATCCTCTAAGGTGCCTGGTGACTCTGGAAACTTTTACCTTGAATATGAATCAGAATCCGAAAGGGGGGGAGACATATTGGTAACTTTAGAGGATACCTCTTGTTCAGTTTTGACAAGAAATCAGTGTGGAGGAAAGGTGAGTAATTGGTCAAATGCAGCAACTAAAGGTAGTGAAGGGCAGGTTAGTGATCATCCAAAGATTCTAAAAGCAGGCAGTCGGAAGCAACAAGTTATGAAAAGGTCTGAATCTAATTCCCCTTTTAGTATAGTTGATTTTTGTAAAACTTCAAAAGTGCAAATTTCTACTATAGAATATCTGAAAATGAATCCCCAGGAGTTAGATAAATTGGTTAGTTATGTCAAGGGTCCTCCTACTAAACCTAAGGTTCAACAGACAAACAATGCATGTTTTAAAGGACAACCTGTAAAGAAGGAAGAGACAATTAAACAAAAGTTTTCCGAGAAGCCCGCTCCTACCATTCATTTTGGCTTGAAACCTGAACCTTTCTATGTGTCTCTATACATTCATGGTTTCAAATTAAATAATTGTATTATTGATTCAGGGGATTCAGATAATATCATGCCTTCATCTATGGCCAAAGCATTAGATCTCCCTATGACTGATAGCTTTGGACACTGCTATCCTATAGATGCTAAACAAGTCCCACTCCTAGGTCAGATTAAAGATGCCCAGGTTGCCTTGGCAGCTTTTCCAGATAAGAGATTGAAATTAACCATCTTAGTAGCTAATATTCCAGCCAGCTATGGTATGCTTCTTAGCAGAACCTTTCGTAGGGATCTAGGTGGTGAAATAAAATTTGATTGGTCTCAGGCCATAGTCCTATAGGAAATAAGAAAGTTACTCTTCTTCCAGAACCCAAATCCAAATACATGATTTTTCCCTCATAAGACCCTAAATCCCAGATATTGTATCAAGAATCCAAGTTTGCAAACTATGAAATTTTATCAGATGTTAACCTTCCAAATCCAGTGGTTGCAAATGAAGAACTTCTTTGGACTCTTGAATTCGATGGCAGTTGCTCTTCTACAGGCTCAGGGGCTAGAGTAGTCCTCATTTCACTTGCTAGACTCAAATTTCCTTTTTCATTCAAACTTGAGTTCGAGAATATGAACAATATGATAGAGTATGAAGCCCTATTGTTAGGTTTAGAAGAAGCTAAGAAGAATGGGATTAAACTTTTAAAGGCATGTGGGGATGCAGAACTTATTGTCAAACAGGTCAAGAACTTGTTTTCCGTAAAGAATGAGAGACTGAAGTACTACAGAAATAGGGTGTGGGATGAACTCGAGTGGTTTGAAGCCTTTTCAATTGAAGCAATTTCTAGGGAATATAACTCAAGAGCAGATGCTCTTGCTGGGTCAACATCTTTGCTCATACCACACCCAAACTTTATAAAAGATCATTACACCATTGAAGTGATTCATAGGCCTAGTGTTCCTAATAATTCCTATTCCTGGCAAGTGTTTAGAGATGATGCTCAAATAAATGAGTTTCTACAAGGTTTGGATAAGTTTTCAACCAATTTTTATGAAGGATCGGAGTCCGAGTGCCATAAATTTTGTCCAAGGAAGGAATCCAGTGCTTCAAAGAAGGGGATTCAACTTAAATGAAACTCTATACCCAAAGGATTGGTGAAGTTAGAGAGGTTGTTTGATAGGAGAGACTGTTATTTAAATTCACCTGACATACCAAACATCACCCCTTTGGGCGAATATAAAAAAATTAATATTGGTGATGATTTCAATCCCAAAATGGTTAATTTAGGTGTGTGTTGTGATGAAGATGAAAGAGGTTGTTTCACTAAGTTATTAAAAGAATATGGTGACATATTTACTTGGACCTATGATGATCTAAGGAACTTTAGACAGGGATAGTTTACACATCATATTCCCTTGAAGCCTGGTACATCACCGTTTCATCAGAAATTGAGAACATACAATCCAAAGGTGTCGAATACCATTTTTAAGGAGATTGACAAAATGCTTCAAGCAAGGATTATCTTCCCAATACATCATTCTACATGGGTGGCCAACATTGTTCTTGTGAGGAAGTGAAATAGAGAAATCAGAATATGTGTGGACTTTAGGAACATCAATCAGTCAAGCCTTAAAGATAACTTCGCCTTACCTATGATGGACCAGATTCTTCAAATGGTAGCTGGCTCAGAAATGTTGTCATTACTTGATGGTTTTTCAAGCTACAACCAAATCAGTTTCATAGAGGAAAACTAGCACAAAATAGCCTTTACCACACCTTGGGGCACATTCACCTATAGGAGAATGTATTTTGGCTTAATTAATGTTGGAGCCACATTTCAGAGGGCCATGAATTCCACTTTTGGTCATTTGCTAAACAAGACCATCACCATTTACTTGGATGACATGACAGTATTCTCTAGGAGGCGTAAGAAAATCTGAAAAACCTGAAAGAAGTTTTGCAAAGGTGTCAAGATCATGGTGTTTCCCTGAATCTGAAGAATTCAATCTTTTGTGTGATGGAGGGTAAGTTGTTGGGTCACTTAGTTTCAAAGGAGGGCACTAAAATTGATCCAGAAAGAGTCAAAGCTATCCAGCAATTGTGTTTTCTTGTTAATCGGAAGGGATTAAATCTTTCTTCGGTCAAGTTAACTTCTTAAGGAAGTTTGTGCCTGATTTCGCTGAAACATCAAAAATGATGGTAGACTCGTTCAGAAAAAAGTAGAATTTCAAGTGGGATGAACTAGCTATCAAATCATTTGGTAAGATTAAGGAAGCCATAGCCAATGCTCCAACATTGATACACCCATATTTCAAAAAAGACTTTATCATCTATTGTTGTGCATCAAAGTACATAATGTCTTGGGTGCTATTACAGAAGAATGATAATGGTGAAGAAGTGCCTATTTCTTTTATGAGCGTCCCACTCAAGAAACATGACTTACACTATTTACAAATAGAAAAATAGGCATTCGTAGTACTGAAGGTAGTCAAACAATTTTGATATTATATATTGCATTCACATTATGTGGTCTTTGTTCTGAATTCTACTGTTAAGACCATCCTTACTCAACAAGAAGTTGCAGTAAATAATAGAGCTAGCTAGGTTGCAAAGGTGCAAGAATTCAATTTGGAAATTAAGCCTACAAAGCTGGTGAGAGGTCAGGGCCTGTGTAAACTGATGGCTGAGAATCAATAAGCATAAAGCTTACCTAATTTCCTATTTATAGAGACAAATGACTCATGGTTTTTAGATGTAGCTTTCTTTCTGACCTACACAAAGCCTCTAGAACACTTATCAGCTAAAGAGAGAAGAAATCTGAAGCTAAAAGTAGCAAAGTATGTCATAGTACATAATGTTTTGTATAAAAGGGGACTGGATGGGGTGTTTTTGCGATGTGCTGACAAGGAACAATAGCAAAAGTTATTGCAATCATTTCACAATGAAGCATGCGGGGGGCACTATTCTTCTTCTATGATAGCGTTTAAGGTCCTATGAAACTACTACTACTAGCCCAAAATGTTTAAAGATGCATACAGGTGGGTGGAAAATTGTGAGAAGTGTAAACTTTTCTCAGGAAAGCCTCAATTAGCTACTCTACCGCTAAGACCTATGATTATCGAAGAACCCTTCCAGCAATGGGGGTTAGATTTTATTGGTCCAATCAACCCAACTTCTAGTAGAAGACATACCCATATCTTGATAGTGACTGATTACTTTACCAAGTGGGTGGAGGTGATACTAGTTAAAGTAACCACTTCTAAGATAGTCTGTAGATTCCTAAAAGAAAACATTATCACTAGATTTGGAGTTCCCCTAAAGATAGTGGCTGATAATGCTCAGAATTTCTCCTCCTGAGAGATTCAAATCTTCTGTTATGATCATGGTATAAATCTACCTCATTCTTTAGATTATTTTTCGCAAGGAAATAGCCAGGCCGAATGTACAAACAAGAACCTGATAAACATCATGAAGAAATTGGTAGATGAAAAGGGCAAAGACTAGCACAAGAAGTTATATGAGGCATTGTGGGTGGATAGAACCTCTCCAAAGAGGGCTATTGGTATGAGGCCATTCAAATTATTCTTCAGAGTTGAAGCGTAGCTATCACTTCCATTAGAATTAGCCTCTGCAAAGTTGCAAAGATGTGTGGAGAATGAAGTCTTTCAAAATTCACTAGAGAAGAGGATATTGTATCTGTCAAAAATAGAAGAAGAGAGGGAGGAGTTAGTTGATCACATCACCAATCATCAACTGAAAGTGAAGGAAATTTTTTATCAACATGCTAGGCCAACAAAATTTATGGTGGGTGATAAGATCCTTCTTTGGGATAAGCGTCGAGAGCCAAGAGGAGCACATAGCAAGTTTGAGTCTCTATGGAAGGGACCGTTCGAGATCTAACATGCTCTAGGTCTGAATGCATTCAATCTAAAATACATTGATGGAGATAAACTACCCCTGTCCTATAATGGGCATCCTATAATGGGTAGGATCTCAAGCTTTACCAGTTGTAAGACTTTTCTTTTTCTTGCTTGTATATAATGTTTTATCTTGTGTCTATAGGAGTAGAAGTTTTTATTGTGGTGAGTCAGCCCAGTTGAATAAAGTTTAAATTGTCTTGTCAAATAGAGATTCTGAATTCATTCCTCAGTCCTTAGCAGTCCCAGTCCCCAGTCAGAGCTAGTTGTTACCTTCATTTTTCTCAGATTCTAGTTATAGTCTTGGTCAGTTGAAGTCTATAAGTTGAACTTAAACTTGAACTTGAACTTTTGTTAAGTTGGTTCAAGTTCAAGTTCAACCCGTTACCGCTTTCGAGTCCTAAAATGTTCATATTTTCCTTTGCCTCAAAGTGTTTGTTGGTCTCAAAGATGAACCTAAACTTGAACCTAGTCCTGAACCTCAAGTTAGTTCAAGTTCAAGTTCATGTTTGTAATATGACAACTTATGCATGGAGAATTTGGTGGGATTATTTTCTTTTCCAAAAAGAAGGTTTCTATTTTGTAGTGCTCTGAGTGTTTATTAAGTTTTGGAAATTCTTGTACAAGATGCTCTCATTCAACTAGATGGAACGTGCATGTGAAAGTTTGGAAATAAAAATTGATGGCATGACGTAGAGGGACCATTAATATTTAGATATGGTAATCAAGGATTTTCCTCAGGAATTGAGTTATTCATGCCAAAATAGCTCATGGATTAATTAACCTTGGTCAGACATGTCAAATCAATAATTTCTCAATTAAAACATTTATTATGGACATGCTCTGAAAATTTATTAAGGATCCCGTAAGGCATTTGCAAATAAATGAAGAATGATTTAAGCTTTTCTATTAAGTTATTTTGTCTGGAGAAGGAGAAGGAGCGACAGAATTGGGATTGAGAAATTTGCAGAGAGCTGGTGTGCAGTATATTGGTGAGTTATCTTGCCCCCTTGCAATTTTAGTTTTCAGCAGATTTTTTTGTCTTGCAAATCTTTTCTATTCATATTTGGTAGCATGTCGTTGTTCCACCCAAAACTTCTGAAAGAAGAGAGTAGAACCCACCTGCTAGTTTCTCTTCTAGACATAGGTGATACCTTCTTGTTGAATGCAAACCTAGGAGAACTCTGTGATAGAACCCAAATTTCTTCTGAGGGTTCTTTTTCTAGGAAATTAGTTGGAAGTGGTCTTTTAGAAGCTATTGCATTTCCTCCAGCTCTCATTTTTACCGAACTGGTGTTGGAGTAAACTAACAAATATGATGCCAAGAATAGGTGTATTAAGGATGCGTCAGGAGAAATCTTGGTAAAAATTAGTTGAGAAAAATTAATGGCAGCCCTGAGAATTCTAGAAGAGGAACCATATGAACCATGGACCTATGAGGAAGCAGATCACATGTATGAGGCTAATAAGAAAAAATGTATCTCCTCAATAGCCCAGGTATGGCTTGAAAAACTAGAGAAAGGAGGAAGCCGGCTGCCAAAGCCACTGATAATTGAACACTTCCAAAAAGATATTGCCCATATGGTGCTTCTTTTGAATAGGGTGAAAGGAAATCCCCATGCATTTCATTAGGAAAACTGGATGTACTATTTCATCCAGAAAATCATAGACGGAGATAAGTTTATTGATTGGGCTGACCTGATAGCTGAAAAGCTCCACAAAGAACTCTTAAACATGACAAATTTAACTACATTTTATATGTCTTCCTACCTTGTTTATGTCTCATCATGTTGTCAAACCTGGGAAGGATTACCTCATGAATTGTGGACAAGTGATATGAGGATATATGATTACTTCACATGTTTACAAAAGGAGAAGTTCTCCAGTGTGTTCAAAACTATAAATGACAGGTTTTTAGGAAGGTTAGTTTTTGAGTTGAGAGGGAAAGAAAATTGCAGGCTTTCTGAGGAATCTAAGTAGGTGATTAATATTTATGGCTGTAATTTTATACAATTTCCAATATTTACTTATCTGAGAGTCAAATCATTTCATGAAGAGCCCCTATGGCTTCCTAGATTCTATTTAGATGATGTAATCTTGATGGAGCTATGCAGGCAGCTTGTGCTAGTTGAACAAAAGGATGGGACCCCAAAGAAGTCCTTGGGTGTTCTCTTCCCTATTGAGTTAGGGTACTATAGATGCAAAACTTTCCAAGATGCTCTAGCTGTCAAAGAAGAATTGGATGCTTTTTGTTTGCAAACTTATACTCCCAGGGTTAATTTTAATTATAGAGGCTTTGCAGGAGAAAACCTCAATGTCCCAGAGATGTTTATGCACATCCCTGAGCTAGAAGATTTTTGGGTCAACTGTTCTGATGAACTGGAGGTAAGGAAAAGACTCTGGTCCTGGCTAACTTTGAAATAGATCATCACTTTCAGGTTAGAGATGGATACAGACGGGATAGAGGAACACAGTGAGGTTTTTGTCATCAATTCCCAATATTTGGAGAAGGTCAAAGCCCTCCCAATTCCTAAGCTAGATTGGAAGGAGTTGGAAGAAGCTGATTTCTATAAGAGAATTAAAAGGGTGATTGAAAGAATTGAAGCATGGTTGGTGAAGAAAAGAACCCCTATTGCTCCTTTGCAATCAGCAAAGAAACAAATAAAAACCAAGAAGAGGAGTTCAACCAAGAATTTTAACTAACTTAAATGTTGATCCATCCTATGCAAGGAAAACTAAACTAGAAGTCAAACTTGAACTTGAATCTGAACTTGAACAAATTTCTTGGCAAGTTCAAGTTCAAGTTCAAGTTCAACAGCAGCCTGAACCTAAAGTCCGAGTGACCAGATCAAGCCAAAGAGTAAAAGAAAAGGTTCAGAGGTAGAGATTTACTCCCAGTGTCATCCTCGATTTAGATTCATCAGACCCTGATCCAAAGGTAGTTTCAGTGGAAGACCATAGGATATCTGGGATGGCCGATGATCAATAGATGCAAGAGGAAATAGGAGGTACTCTGAAAGAATCGTTATCTCTGCTAAGTGACTATGACACCCAAAAGAATACCTCTATTGCCCCACCATGGTTGGAGACCCCACTAGCCAAGAAAAGGAATATGGTTTCTTTATCAGTACCTATTGATGATGTAGTAAGAAAGTATCTAGGAAAATCTTCTAAGGTCAAGAAAATAAAGATGGAATCTAGAATTGGTTTCGATGAGACCAGTAGCCACTGGATGGCTAAGATTGCAAAACCTAAAGAAGATATAACTGAAGGAGAATTTTTAGTCCAAGACTTTCAAGTATCCAAGGTGGACTTATGGAGAGACACCAGAGCTGCCGATATGAAGTTTTTCTAGGTGTAAAACAAGAAAATTGCTAGCAGAGTATGGAAGGAAGCCAAAGATAAACAAGAAATGAAAGAGGTGATGAAGAGTATGGCTTAGTATATTAATGCCATTCAATATCCTAAACCTTTCCTCTGAGTGAGATGCATGCTTCCATTGACATGAGATCCCTTGATAATCAATGGTTTCTTAACCAGGTTCAAAGAAGCAAGGCGGTGAGCAAGCCATTTGATGATTGGGTGGAGCACGTAAATGTAGAGGTTATGTAGCCGCTAAGCAATCTAGATCAAACCCATAGTGAAGGAGACCACCTGGTTAAGGAAGTAGAAGCCAGCATTGAATAATGGGACCTAGAAATGACTACTTGGACCAAAGAGCTTCACTGGATTGAAGAAGTTGAAGAGTACAGCTTGCAAAAGTTCCTTATGGAAAGGCCAGTACTAGGATTGAATGACACAATTCTTTATGTTATAAAAGAATGTATAGATTGGAGAAATGAATTCGTCACTCTGGGAATCTCTGAGGTAAAAGATCTCATGAAGGGGCTGAAAATGATCAAAGAAATCATTTCTAATGATATAAGGTGGATTGTTTAGCAGTGCCAAGAAGCTCAAGAGGCATCAGATAAAATGGTTGAATAGGTAATCAAAGAGGTAAACACTTGGTTTAGCGAGCTCAAAAGGATGAAGACACCTACAAACAAGCATTTCACAAAGATTGCCAGGATGGAGTCGATGATGATCCTTCAGCAAGATCATTCAGTTATGCACTCAGGAAAGATAGCTAAGGTTAAAAAGGAGGAGGTCTGGAAGCAGAGGATTGATTCTATTGGTTTTCCACATCAACTAGTCATCTCTGCATTTAATGCCCCATTCAAAGATTGGAAGGCAGCGCATCTTGCAGCGACCTCAACTTGTTAATGGCCTGAGACACTTGGCAATTTTTGGAAGGCATTTTTGCTCTAGTCCAATTTTTATGCTTAATGCTTAGGACAGTTATTAGAAGTTATTAGAATTTACTTTCAAGTAAGACAATTTTACGAAGTTAGTTGTTGAAGTCCTAGATGGCTATTTATGCAAAAACTAAAAACTATTTATGGGTTCGACTCTCTGAGTTTGAGAGAAATTATTTTCTAAAAACTTTTTTTCAAGTTTTCAAGATATTGATATTACAGAATGTATGGAATATCTTATGGTGTTACATATATGTCTAAGCTTTTTAAATGTTAAATATTATTGTTTATCTGATGTGATTTATTTTCTTATGGAAGTAAGTTGTGTTTAATGAAGCTTAGCTATGATATGAATGAAATCTATGCTTAGAGGTGACAGAGAGAATTGTTATTGAAGTTCATATTTAACAAATTCAAAGTTTGAAATTGTGATAGAAGTATGCATTTACTCTAAAATTTGCACATTCTTTTTCCTGTTGATGAACTGAATGTTTCTCCTTAAATGTTTTCTGGTGAAAAGCACACATGATGTTAGTTTTCTATGCTTGATAAGAATGTATTGAAAATCTTTCTAGAAGGTAGTTGCACCTTGTAATTTGTAGAGAGTTGGCTTTTAGAAACTCATTTGTTAGTGTTAAGATTCTTCTCTTTTCATTCTTTAAAGTGGTTTGAAATTCATTTAAAGGAAAGGGAAAAACTATATGCTAACATATGGCGATACATCTTTTGAGAGGGATAGCCTCCACATGATGGAGACAGGAGGAGTTCAAGGGCTACTTTGTCATCGATGCCCTTACTTGGGAGACCTTCTTGGAAATGTTTAGGGCTAGATACTTATCAGAATAGTTTAGGCAGTGTCATATATATAAGTTCCATGATCTTCAACAGCGAAGACTCTCAACGGCTCAGTATGAGAGTAAGTTCCTTAAGCTCCTCCCTTATGTAGAATACATGAAGGATAAGAAAATTTAGGTTAATCACTTTATCAAGGGATTAAACTACAATATATATGGCATGGTGCACATGACACCACTAGGAGATCTCTGTTATACAGTTGAGAGATCCATGATAACCGAAGACATTTAGAGGGGATCTTATGATAGGTCTTAGAATCATAATACCACTCCTCAATCATCTGGTTATCAGAAACCCCCTTGGAAGGGTAATAAGAAAAAATCATCAGGGAAATTTTGAGCCCCACGGCTATAGCAATAGTAGCATCCTCAAAATAACTAGAGACAGAGGCCACCATAGGGATATCAAGGCTCTAAGCTCAAGGAGTGGTAGTCATAGGGTCCTAAGAAGGACCAAAGACCCAAGGCACCTTATACACCTCTCGCACAAACTCAGCAGTCCTCTAGGGGTGGTTATAGTAGGTCCAATAGGACAGGAGGTTCATAGTACTCCAGGCCTTGCAGAGTGTAGATTCAGTCACAAGGACCTTGCTATACTTGTGGTGTCATGGGGCACATTTCTTGAGAGTATCCTTAGGGAGGTATTCAGTGAGAAGTGATGTCAGAACCTATAGTGGGAGATATGGCATAGTCCAATAGATTATTTGCAACGGTTGAGAACTGCTAGGAAGAGCATTAGGCTACACTAATTGAGGCCACATATATAATCAGTTGTCAAATCATTTGGTAAGATTAAGGAAGCCATAGCCAATGCTCCAACATTGATACACCCATATTTCAAAAAAAACTTTATCATCTACTGCTACACATCAGAGCACACAATGTCTGGGGTGCTATTACAGAAGAATGATAATGGTGAAGAAGTGCCTATTTCTTTTATGAGCGTCCCACTCAAGAAACATGACTTACGCTATTCACAAATGGAAAAATAGGTGTTTGCAATAGTGAAGGTAGTCAAACAATTTTTATATTATATATTCCATTCACATTATGTAGTCTTTGTTCTAAATTTTGTTGTTAAGACCATCCTTACTCAACAGGAAGTTGCAATAAATAATAGAGCTAGCTGGGTTACAAAGGTGCAAGAATTTGATTTGGAAATTAAGCCTACAAAGCTAGTGAGAGGTCAAGGCCTGTGTAAACTGATGGCTGAGAATCAATAAGCACAAAGCTTACCTAATTTCCTATTTATAGTGACAAATGACTCATGGTTTTTAGATGTAGCTTTCTTTCTGACCTACGGAGAGCCTCTAGAACACTTATCAACTAAAGAGAGAAGAAACCTAAGGCTAAAAGCAGCAAAGTATGTCATAGTAGATAATGTTTTATATAAAAGGGGACTAGATGGGGTGTTTTTGCAATGTGTTGACAAGGAACAACAGCAAAAGTTATTGCAATCATTTCACAATGAAGTGTGCGGGGGCACTATTCTTCTTTTGTGATAGCATTTAAGATCTTGAGAAACTACTACTACTAGCCCGAAATGTTTAAAGATGCATATAGGTGGGTTGCAAATTGTGAGAAGTGTAAACTTTTCTTAGGAAAGCCTCAGTTAGCTGCTCTACCGCTAAGACCTGTGATTAACCAGCTGTCAAATCATTTGGTAAAATTAAGGAAGCCATAGCCAATGCTCCAACATTGATACACCCATATTTCAAAAAAGACTTTATCATCTACTGCTATGCATCAGAGCACACAATGTCTAGGGTGCTATTATAGAAGAATGATAATGGTGAAGAAGTGCCTATTTCTTTTATGAGCGTCCCACTCAAGAAACATGAGTTACGCTATTCACAAATAGAAAAATGGGCATTCACAGTACTGAAGGCGGTCAAACAATTCTGATATTATATATTGCATTCACATTATGTGGTCTTTGTTCTAAATTCTGTTGTTAAGGCCATCCTTACTCAATAGGAAGTTGTAGTAAATAATAGAGCTAGCTGGGTTGCAAAGGTGCAAGAATTCAATTTGGAAATTAAGCCTGCAAAGCTAGTGAGAGGTCAGGGCCTGTGTAAACTAATGGCTGAGAATCAATAAGCACAAAGCTTACCTAATTTCCTATTTATAGTGACAAATGACTCATGGTTTTTAGATGTAGCTTTCTTTCTGACCTACGGAGAGCCTCCAGAACATTTATCAGCTAAAGAAAGAAGAAATCTGAGGCTAAAAGCTGCAAAGTATGTCATAGTAGATAATGTTCTATATAAAAGGGGACTCGATGTGGTGTTTTTGCGATGTGTTGATAAAGAACAACAGCAAAACATATTGCAATCATTTCACAATGAAGCGTGCAGGGGGCACTATTCTTCTTCTGTGATAGCGTTTAAGATCCTAAGAAACTACTACTACTAGCCCAAAATGTTTAAAGATGCATACAGGTGGGTGGAAAATTGTGAGAAGTGTAAACTTTTCTTAGGAAAGCCTCAGTTAGCTGTTCTACCGCTAAGACCTGTGATTATCGAAGAACCCTTCCAGTAGTGGGGGCTAGATTTTATTGGTCCAATCAACCCAACTTCTAGAAGAAGACATACCCATATCTTGACAGTGACTGATTACTTTACCAAGTGGGTGGAGGTGATACTAGTTAAAGTAACCACTTCTGAGATAGTCTGTAGATTCCTAAAAGAAAACATTGTCACTAGATTTGGAGTTCCCCTGAAGATAGTGGCTGATAATGCTCAAAATTTCTCCTCCCAAGAGATTCAACTCTTTTGTTATGATCATAGTATAAATCTATCTCATTCTTTAGATTATTTTCCACAGGGAAACGGACAAGCTAAATCTACAAACAAGAACCTGATAAACATCATGAAGAAATTGGTAGATGAAAAGGGCAAAGATTGGCACAAGAAGATATACAAGGCATTGTGGGTGGATAGAACCACTCCAAAGAGGGCTATCAGTATGATGCCATTCGAATTATTCTTTGGAGTTGAAGCACAACTATCACTACCATTAGAATTAGCCTCTGCCAAGTTGCAAAGATGTGTGGAGAACGAAGTCTTTCAAAATTCACTAGAGAAGAGGATATTGTATCTATCAAAAATAGAAGAAGAGAGGGAGGAGTTAGTTGATCACATCACCATTCATCAACTGAAAGTGAAGGAAATTTTTGATCGACGTGCTAGGCCAACAAAATTTATGGTGGGTGATAAGATCCTTCTTTGGGATAAGCATCGAGAGCCAAGAGGAGCACATAGCAAGTTCGAGTCTCTCTGGAAGGGACCGTTCGAGATCTCACAAGCTCTAGGTCTGAATGTATTCAAGTTGAAATACATTGATGGAGATGAACTACCCCTATCCTATAATGGGCAAGATCTCAAGCTTTACCAATTGTAAGTCTTTTCTTTTTTTTGCTTGTATATAATGTTTTATCTTGTGTCTGTAGGAGTAGAAGTTTTTGTTGTGGTGAGTCGGCCCAGTCGAATAAAGTTTAATTTGTCTTGTCAAATAGAGATTCTAGATTCATTCCTCGATCCTTAGCAGTCCCAGTCCCCAGTCAAAGCCAGTTGTTACCTTCATTTTTCTCAAATTCTGATTATAGTCTTGGTTAGTCGAAGTCTGTAAGTTGAACTTGAACTTTTGTTAAGTTGGTTCAAGTTCAAGTTCAACCTGTTACCACTTTCGAGTCCTAAAATGTTCATATTTTCCTTTGCCTCAAAGTGTCTATTGGTCTTGAAGATGAACCTGAACTTGAACCTAGTCCTGAACCTCAAGTTAGCTCAAGTTCAAGTTCACATTTGTAATATGACAACTTATGCATGGAGAATTCGGTGGGATTGTTTTTTTTTCCAAAAAGAAGGTTTCTATTTTGTAGTGCTCTGAGTGTTTATTAAGTTTTAGAAATTTCCGTACAAGATGCTCTCATTCAACTAGATGGAACGTGCATGTGAAAGATTGGAAATGACAATTGATGGTGTGACATAGAGGGAGCCATTAATATTCAGATATGGTGATCAAGGATTTTCCTAGAGAATTGAGTTATTTGTGCCAAAATAGCTGGTGGATTAATTAAGCTCAGTTGGACATGTCAAATCAATCATTTCTCAATTAAAACATTTATTATGGACATGCTCTAAAGATTTATTAAGGATCCCGTAAGGCATTTGTAAATAAATGAAGAATGATTTAAGCTTTTCTATTAAGTTATTTTTTCTGGAGAAGGAGAAGGAGAAAAAGAATTGGGATTGAGAAATTTGTAGAGAGCTGGTGTGCAATATATTGGTGAGCTATCTTGCCCCCTTGCAGTTTTAATTTTTCGTGGCTTTTTCTATCTTGAAAATCTTTTCTATTCATATTTGGTAGGTTGTCGTTGGTCCACCCAAAAATTTTCAAAGAAGAGAGTAGAACCCACCTTCTAGTTTCTCTTCCAGACATAGGTGATACCTTCTTGTTGAATGCAAACCTAGGAGAACTCTGTGATAGAGCCCGAATTTCTTTCGAGGGTTCTTTTTCTAGGAAATTAGCTGGAAGTGGTCTTTTAGAAGCCACTGCATTTCCTCCAACTCTCATTTTTCCCCAACTAGTGTTGGAGTGCGCTAACAAATATGATGCCAAGAATAGGTGAATTAAGGATGCGTTAGGAGAAATCTTGGTAAAAATTAGATGAGAAACATTAATGGAGGCCCTAAGAATTCCAGAAAAGGAACCGTATGAACCATGGACCTATGAGGAAGCAGATCACATGTATGAGGCTAATAAGAAATAATGTATCTCCTCAATAGCCCAGGTATAGTTTTTGAAACCAGAGAAAGGAGGAAGCAGGCTACCAAAGCCACTGACAATTGAACACTTCCAAAAAGATATTGCCCATATGGTGCTTCTATTGAATAGGGTGAAAGGAAATCCCCATGCATTTCATTGGGAAAATTGGATGTACTGTTTCATCCAAAAAATTATAGAAGGAGATAATTTTATTGATTGGGCTGACCTGATAGCTGAAAAGCTCCACAAAGAACTCTTAAACATGACAAATTTAACTACATTTTATATGTCTTCCTACCTTGTTTATGTCTCATCATGTTGTCGAACCTAGGAAGGATTACCTCATGAATTGTGGACAAGTGATATGAGGATATATGATTACTTCAAATGTTTACAAAAGGAGAAGTTCTCCAATGTGTTCAAAACTGTAAATGACAGGTTTTCAGGAAGGTTAGTTTTTGAGTTGAGAGGGAAAGAAAACTACAGGCTTTCTGAGTAAGCTAAGCAGGTGATTAATATTTATGGCTATCATTTTATACAATTTCCAAGATTTACTTATCTGACAGTCGAAGCATTTCATGAAGAGCCCCTATGGCTTCCTAGATTCTATTTAGATGATGTAATCCTGATGGAGCTATGCAGGCAGCTTGTGCTAGTTGAACAAAAGGCTGGGACCCCAAAGAAGTCCTTGGGTGTTCTCTTCCCTATTGATTTAGGGTACTACAGATGCAAAACTTTCCAAGATGCTTTGGTTGTCAAAGAAGAATTGGATGCTTTTTGTTTGTAAACTTATACTCCCAGGGTTAATTTTAATTATAGAGGCTTTGCAGGAGAAAACCTCAATGTTCCAGAGATGTTTGTGCACATCCCTAAGCTAGATGATTTTTGGGTCAACTATTCTGATGAGCTGGAGGTAAGGAAAAGACTCTAGTCCAAGCTAACTTTGAAATAGATCATCACTTTCAGGCTAGAGATGGATAGAGACGGGATAGAGGAAGATAGTGAGGTTGATGTCGTAGATTCCCAATATTTGGAGAAGGTCAAAACCCTCCCAATTCCTGAGCTAGATTGGAAGGAGTTGGAAGAAGCTGATTTATATAAGAGAATGAAAAGGGTGATTGAAAGAACTAAAGCATGGTTGGTGAAGAAAAGAACCCCTTGTTGCTCCTTTGCAATCAGCAAAGAAACAAATAAAAACCAAGAAGAGGAGCTCAACCAAGAGGACTTCTATTTTAACTAACTTAAATTTTGATCCATCTTGTGCAGGGAAAACTAAACTAGAAGTCGAACCTAAACTTGAACCAATTTCTTTGCAAGTTCAAGTTCAACAGCTACCTGAACCTAAAGTCTGAGTGACCAGATCAAGCCAAAGAGTAAAAGAAAAGTTTCAAAGTCAGAGAGTTACTCCCAATGTCATCCTTGATTTAGATTCATCAGACCCTGATCTGAAGCAAATTTTAGTGGAAGACCACAGGGTATCTGGGATGGCCGATGATCAACAGATGCAAGAGGAAATAGGAGGTACTCCAAAAGACTCATTAGCTCTGCTGAGTGACTATGACACCCAAAAGAAGACCTTTGTTGCCCCACCATGGTTGGAGACCCCAGTAGCCAAGAAAAGGAATATGGTTCCTTTATCAGTACCTATTGATGATGTAGTAAGCATCTAGGAAAATCTTCTAAGGTCAAGAAAAGGAAGATGGAATCTAGAATTGGTTTCGGTGAGAGCAGCGGCCACTGAATGGCTAAAATTGCAAAACCTAAAGAAGACAGAACTGAAGGAGAATTTTTAGTCCAGGACTTTCAAGTATCCAAGGTGGACTTATGGAGAGATACTGGAGCCGCCGATATGAGGTTTTTTGAGGTGTCAAACAAGAAAATTGCTAGCAGAGTATGGAAGGATGCCAAAGATAAATAGGAAATGAAAGAGGCGATGAAGAGTATGGCTCAATATATTAATGCCATTCAAAATCCTAAACCTTTCCCTCTGAGTGAGATGCCAGCTTCTATTGACATGAGATCCCCTGATAATCAATGGTTTCTTGACCAGGTTCAAAGAAGCAAGGCGTTGAGCAAGCCATTTGATGATTGGGTGGAGCGCGTAAATGCAAAGGTTATGCAGTAGCTAAGCAATCTAGATCAAACCCATAGTGAAGGAGACCACCTGGTTAAGGAAGTAGAAGCCAGCATTGAAGAATGGGAGCTAGAAAAGACTAGTTGGACCAAAGAGCTCCACTGGATTGAAGAAGTTGAAGAGTACGGCTTACAGAAGTTCCTTATGGGAAAACCAGTACCAGGACTGACTGACACAATTCTTTATGTTATAAAAGAATGCATAGATTGGAGGAATGAAGTCGTGGCTCTGGGAATCTCCGAGGTAGAAGATCTCATGAAGGGGCTGAAAACGATCAAAGAAATCATTTCTAATGATATAAAGTGGATTGTTGAGCAGTGCCAGGAAGCTCAAGAGGTGTCAGATAAAATGGGTAAATAGGTAATCAAAGAGGTAAACACTTGGTTCAATGAGCTCAAAAGGATGAAGAAACCTACAGACAAGCATTTCATGAAGATTTCCAAGATGGAGTCGATGATGATCCTTTAGTAAGATCATTCGGTTATGCACTTAGGAAAGATAGCTCAGGTTAAAAAGGAGAAGGAGGTCTGGAAGCAGAGGATTGATTCTATTAGTTTTCCACATCAACCAGTCATCTCCATGTTTAATTCCCCATTCAAATATTGGAAGGCAGTGCATCTTGCAGCGACCTCAACTCGTTAACCGCCTAAGACACTTGGCAATTTTTGGAAGGCATTTTTGCTCCAGTCCATTTTTTATGCTTAGTGCTTAGGACAGTTATTAGAAGTTATTAGAATTTACTTTCAAGTAAGACAATTTTACGAAGTTAGTTATTGAAGCCCTACATGGCTATTTATGCAAAAACTAAAAACTGTTTATGGGTTCAGCTCTCTGAGTTTGAGAGAAATTATTTTCTAAAACCTTTTCTTCAAGTTTTCAAGATATTCATATTACAGAATGTATGGAATATCTTATGGTGTTACATATATGTCTAAGCTTTTTAAATGATAAATATTATTGTTTATCTGATGTGATTTATTTTCTTGTGGAAGTATGTTGTGTTGAATGAAGCTTAGCTATGATATGAATGAATTCTATGCTTAGAGGTGACAGAGAGAATTGTTATTGAAGTTCAGATTTAAAAAATTCAAAGTTTGAAATTGTGATAGAAGTATGCATTTACTCTAAAATTTGCACATTCTTTTTTGTGTTAACGAACTGAATGTTGCTCCTTAAGTGTTTTCTGGTTAAAAGCACACATGATGTTATTTTTCTATGCTTGATAAGAACGTATTGAAAATCTTTCTAGAAGGTAGCTACACCTTGTAATTTGTAGAGAGTTGGCTTTTAGAAACTCATTTGTTAGTGTTAAGATTCTTCTCTTTTTCATTCTTTAAAGTGGTTTGAAATTGATTCAAAGGAAAGGGAAAAACTGTATGCTAACATATGGCGATACATCTTTTGAGAGGGATAGCTTCCACATGGTGGAGACAAGAGGAGTTCAAGGGCTACATTGTCATCGATGCCCTTACTTGGGAGACCTTCTTGGAAAGGTTTAGGGCTAGATACTTATTAGAATAGTTCAGGCAATGTCATATATATATGTTCCATGATCTTCAACAGCGAGGACTCTCAGTGGCTCAGTATGAGAGTAAGTTCCTCAAGCTCCTCCCTTATGTAGAATACATGAAGGATAAGAAAATTCAGGTCAATCACTTTATCAAGGGATTAAACCACACTATATATGGCATGGTATGCATGACACCACCAAGAGATTGCTATTATATAGTTGAGAGATCCATGATAAACGAGGACACTCAGAGGGGGTCTTATGATAGGTCTCAGAATCATAATACCACTCCTCAATCATCTGGTTATCAAAAATCCCCTTGGAAGGGTAATAAGAAAAACTCATCAAGGAAATTTTGAGCCCCACGGCTATAGCAATAGTAGCATCCTCAAAACAACTAGAGACAGAGGCCACCATAGGGATATCAGGGCTCTAAGATCAAGAAGTGGTAGTCACATGGTCCTAAGAAGGACTAGAGACCCAAGGTACCTTATACACCTCTCGCACAAACTCAGCAATCCTCTAGGGGTGGTTATAGTAGGTCTAATAGGATAGGAGGTTCATAGTACTCCAGGCCTTACAGAGTGTAGATTCAGTCATGAGGACCTTGCTATACTTGTGGTGTCATGGGGCACATTTCTTAAGAGCATCCTCAGGGAGGTATTCAGTGAGAAGCGATGTCAGAACCTATAGTGGGAGAAATGGGAAAGTCCCATAGATTATTTGCAATGGTTGATAACCACTACGAAGAGCATTAGGCTACACTAATTGAGGCCACATATATAATTAGAGGTAGCAATGTCTCTATCCTATTTGATTTAGGAGCCACTGAATCTTTTATTACTCCATTAGTGGTGGAGCATTGTAGGAAAGTGGCAACTAGGTAGGAGGATAGATGGGAGGTAGAGTTAGCCTCAGGATCTAGAGTAGTTGTTACCTCTTTGGTTAAGGAATACCAGATTCAAGTGGGTAGAATTACCACCATAGAAGACTTCAGAATCAGCCCTCTTGGGTCTTACAGTTTAGTACTTGGCATGAATTGTATTTATGCCCACATAGACAAGTTAGATTGTTGTCAAGAGAGGGTAGAATTTTTTGATAATGATGGCACTACAATGGTGATCATAGGGATTCAGAGACTTGTATCTCTCTATATGATCTCTGCTATGTATCTTAAGTGGTGTATGCAAAAGGGATGTTAGTTTTATGATATCACTATCATTCATAGGGAGGATGATGGAGAGGAAGAACCCTCATTGAATTACCATCCAATTCTAAAAGAGTTTGCAAATATATTTTCATCAAAGCTTCCTGGTATGCCTCCTTATAGGGAAATTGACTTCCACATTCATCTTGTGCTCGGAGCCAAATTAGTTTGCAGAGGACCTTATAGGATGACCAGTGATCTTCATGAATAATAAGGATGGATCTCTTAGGTTGTGCATGGATTACCATTAGTTGAATAAAGTCACCATCAAGAATCAATATCCACTTCCTAGGATCAATGACTTGTTTGATCAGCTCCAAGGTGCCCGAGTGTTCTATAAGATGGATCTTAAATCGGGGTACCATCATCTGAGGATTATGGATATTTATATTCAAAAGACTGCATTTCACACTATATATGGCCACTATGAGTTCATTGTGGTTCCATTTAGTCTTATGAATGCCCCATCTTTATTCATGAGCCTCATGAATAGAGTTTTTTTTACCTTCTTTAACAAGTTTTTAGTAGTGTTCCTTGATGATATTTTTATTTATTTGAAGGGTGAGAGGGAGCACAAAGATCACCTGAGATAGGTATTGCAATTCTTGAGAGAGAATCAGTTGTTCGGAAGCTTGTCGAAGTGTGCATTTTTTAGACCAGAGGTCAAGTACCTTGGTCATATTATATCTAGTGATGGGATCTTAATGGATCCATCAAAGATTGAGGCTATAATGAATTGGTTGAAATCTACCACCATGACTAAGGTTAGGAGTTTCATGGGACTAGCCAGTTACTACAAGTGGTTTGTTGAGTGATTTTCTTGAGTAGCAAACCCTATGACTTCTCTTCAGTGAATGGGAAAGAATTTTGAATGGATGGAGAAGTGTGAGAGAGCTTTCCATGAGACCAAGAAGGAACTCATGAGCACACCTATCCTTGTAGTATCTAATCCTTCAATAGACTTTGTGGTTTGCACAGATGCATCTTTGAATGAACTAGTCACAGTCCTTGTACAAGGTGGTCAGGATATTGCCTATGAGTCTAGGAAACTGATGACTCGCAAGATTGACTACCCTACCCATGACCCTGATCTTGCAATAGTGGTGCATTCCTTAGTGTGATAGAGAAATTTCCTCTTAGGACATCAGTTTGAGCTTCATTCAGATCACCAGAGTTTGCAGTATATATTCTCAGAGTTGAATCTTAATGCAAGGAAGAGGAAATAGATGTAGTTCATATGTGAGTACAATTTTTATGTTCATTACATCAAGGGGAAGAATAAATTTTTTGTAGATGCCTTGAGTAGGATATTACATGAGCTTTCTTCTATTTTGATTGGAATAAATTTGAGAGATTGCATTCTTCATCACTTACATGAGGATGATATGTATGCAGATATTTGTGAGTTGATTCGATCTCAGAGACCCATTGAAGAGAAGTACTCATATTATTCTTTGGATTATAATGGGCTCTTATGTCATAGAGGATGCATTTATGTATGTTCTACTGAGTGATTTCTTGTGTTTGTTATGTTAGAGGCTCATAGGGCCCCTTATGCAGTGCATCCTGGAGTTAAGAAGATGCATGTTGATTTGAGATAACTTTATCATTAGCTAGGCATGAGATTGTAGATCACAGAGATGGTAGCTAACTACCTTGAGTGTTAGAGGGTAAAGTCATAGCACTACCATCCAGGTGGTCTTCTTCAGCCACATGATGTACCTAAGTGGAAGTGGGACACCATTTCTATGGATTTTATTGTTAGTCTTCCTATGTCATCTCATCGCCATGATGCCATCATGGTGATAGTTGACAAGTTGACCAAAGTGGATCATTTCTCACCTGTACATACTACCTTCACCGCACCAGTTGTGGCATAGGTTTTCTTGAGAGATATAGTCATACTTCATGGTGTACCTTGTAAGATCATCTCTGATGGAGATTCTCTTTTCACATCATCATTTTGGAGAGAATTGCATGCATATATGGGTACTAGGCTTAATTTTAGTACATCCTATCATCCTAAGACTGATGGATAAATCGAAAGGGTCAACCAGGTGTTAAAGGACATTCTACGCATGTATGTGATGAATCATTAGACCCAATGGGAGGAGTAACTACATCTAGTTTCAAGTTTCCATACAATAATGGGCATCATACATCATTAGGCATACCTCCCTACCAAGCTCTTTATGGTAGTCCATGAAGGACACCATTGAGTTGGGATAGGACCGAAGATAGAATTTCCATTGGTCCAGAGTTAGTCAAAGATATGGACCAGTAGGTGACCTTAATTAGGTAGTGTCATAGAGAGGTGCAAGATAGGTAGAAGAAGTATGCAAATGTGAAGAGGATAGATCAAGCTTACTTGGTTGGAGATAGAATCTTTTTTAGAGTGTGGTTGTGTATCCTCTTAAAATGGAAGCACTTCCATGTTAAGAGTGTTTATCCCTCTGAGTGAGTGGTCTGGGGTCATGTCAACCTCCTTGATTGGTTCTTTGCATGGATCTGGCTTTCTCCCCTATTCTGCTTCTCTCTCCACCTATTTTCACTATCTTTCTGCATTTCCTAGCATTCTGGATTGAGGTCCTGAGGTTTTTGACCTTAAGGTCAAAGATGACCTTGAGGTTCAAGGATGACCTCAACCCTGACCTAGGTCAAGGACAACCTCAATCCTGACCTAGGTTAGGTATGACCTTGATCCTAACTTAGGGAGGGGTCTACCTCATCCTTGACCCAGGGTACAAATTTCAAGGTCCCATGATTTTTGGATGTCGAGTTTCAGAAAGATTTATTTTTCCACTTCGAGGTTGGCTATTTTGGTCTCCGAAATGGTAAATCCTTCAATTGCATTTAATCTAGGTATATTTCTAGGGGTTAAGATTAATTGGGATTTAATTCTCCAATGTCAGCCTCTCTAGAAGTTTGTGCCCTAGATCACTATAAAAGGAAGCCTTCCTCTCTCATTTTCTCCATCTCATAGCAATCAAGTTTGTGTGATCATCTCATATCCATAATCAAGCAATAGCATCCATTATTCATCAAGAGCTCTCAAGGAGATATTCATCATGCATCAACCATTTTCAAGGAAGCATTCAAGTCCTCTTCTCCATTCAAGTCCTCCATTGAAGATCAAGGATTCAAGTATTCAAGACATTAAAGGGATTTAGTTCAAGCATGCAAGATTCATCATTCAAACCCTAGATCTAGCCATCATGATAGTGTGATCTTCCTTCAAGATCCTTTGGTCATCTTCTAGATCCATTCATTCTAATATCAAGGTGGATTCCAAGCATACAATCATGGAGGTTTTGGATTTACATTCATGGTTTTGATTTACATTTGTCATTGTTCAAGCTTTCATATCACCATACTTGTTTACATTTGAAATACAATTGCATATCTATTGAATTTCATAGCTTCATTATTACATCTACTTCTACTACTTTCTAGAATTCTCTATTTCAATTTCATTATTAAGGTTGATTCCAAACCGGGGTTTGACCAAGCAAACCCCTCATCCAAACAACAAAACCCCTTTTTCTTGTAGGTACAAGTACATGACTGCAGATTGGATCTTGGATCTGGATACCCTTTTTGGTGAACTTTCGAGATCTGTGAACAAAGTTAAAGATGACCTTCAAAATTCTGAAGTAGTCCTTGACCTTTTATCTGGGTCAAAGACTACCTACTACCAGAAAGATAAAATTTTTCTAGGTTTTCTCCATCTTGGCTTTTCTAGTTCAGAACAAGTTGTAGAATTTCCCGAAACTGCACACGACATCAGAAATTAGCATTTTCCATATTTGCCCTATTTTTTAGGTTAGTATTTGCATTTCTATTTTTACTTCCTTTACATGTTTACAATATTTTCCATCACACACATCCCTCCACTACATTTCCACTCTATCTAATCAGATGAACCATAATTTCACCTTATTCATTTTGGTGAACCCGACAAGCTTACTCTCTTTCTTTTTGGTGTTAGATTTCCCTTTGTCTTATCTTGTGTGTTCACCAACCCTATTCATTTTGGTGAACCCGGTGTACTTACCCTCTTTTATTTTGTGGATTTAGATGCCCTATTGCATTAGATTTAATCTCTTCTTGCATTAAGATTAGGTTTATTTTATGCTCTTGCATTTTAAAATTCAAAAAAAAAATCTATATATTCAATAAAATACAAAAATATTTCTTGCATTTTCATTTACTATGAAGATTCTTAAGATGCTTTGTTGTGTGGTCATGTTCTTTATTACCCTTCTTTTAGCATCTCTTTACCATACCTATGATGTTTATGAGAGTGTCATTCACTTCATTATGTTGATGATCCTTCATTTTGCGCTTACCTATGCTTTTGTGAAATTGACTGACACTAGTTTTTCCACATTCAAAATTTTCATTAAAGATTCATGTGGTATTCTTATTACTCTTTTGTATTATGTGAAGAATTTGGAAGATGATACACCATCTTCTAATCTTCTTAATCCTATCAATCCTAATCCGATTCCTAATCTTCCTATTCCTAATCTGATACCTAATTCTCCATCTACTATCCCTAGTTCTTCCCATACTTATGATGGGATTCAAGCTATAGTTCAGGATGCAGATGTGCAAGACTTCTTTGGCTTACCTTCTCCTCTAATTCATGGTGATATTAAAGGAAAGGGTAAAGAAACTTCTTCAAAACCTATTATTCCACCTTATACAACCTTTACTCATGAACATGATAAACAATCACCTCATGTAGAAGCTTTAGATAATATGTACACTATTGGATATAATATGGTAACTAAACAAGGTTATAAAGGTTTAGGGCTTGGAGTTAACGAGCATGATATTAGGTTTCTAGTTCATATACCCCCTAAATCGGATATTTATGGTGTTGGTTATTCAAAATCTCAAATCAAGGTAGGTGATGTTAATCATCATCCTCCTCTTCGTATTCTTCTCCCCACACCTATCTTAGATAACCCTAATGTTTGTCAAGAAGTGGCTAAGAAGGTATATGTTGAGTTAATGAATTCCAAGAAAGAAATATTTAGACCTGTGCCGATAGATTCTTTATACAAATATAAATGTCCTTTTCATTATAGAAATACACATTTACTTGTTGATTGTAAACATTTCACGTTATATGTTAGATAAAGAGCTGCTTTAGGAATTATATCTCTCTCTCTCTCACGTAGTTTTACAATTCCTTCATAATTTTGATATAGGGGATTCTCCTTCTTCTAATATAATATAGATTTTCTTCCCCTCTTGTCTCATGACTAGGGGGCAAGAGCTGTATTTTCATCTAGTTTCCTAGGATCCATTAGGCTTTTAGCATATATTGTGCCTTGAGCTTAATTGGTATTCTTTCTCTCCTATCTTTCTATGGTTTTTCATTATGCTTATAATCATCCATAGATCTTATTCAAGATATCTTTTCTAAGACATTTTTTTTACAAAGATACCCCTTGTCTCTATCTCTGGGGGGCAAGGTTCTTTCTTCTCTCTTTGTCTAGGGAACTACTTTCCTTAGCTTAGTGGTCTTTGTTTATATTTCAATATTATTTCATCATATTGATAGATGTTTTGACTATGGATAGCCTTCTTATACGAGAATTTGTTGTCCTAAGTTGTCACTTCTTCTCTATGTTGCAAATTATGTTCTTTATAAACTCTCACCCTTGCTTTGGTGTTAGAGTTGTTTCCCTCATTCCAAAGATTCCTTTTCCTCTTGTTTGCAGGGGGCTTGATGATTGAATCTTTGTTCCCACTGTTGAAAGATGATATTTTATCTAAATCACTCCTCTTCGGTGGGGGTCTTGTTGATAAGATCTCTTTTTGAGGATCCTTTTTCCATGAGTGACATATTATTTTCATGATTATCTATTGTCTTGGATGTAGGGGTCACTATCCCTCACTAAGAATATGGTGTACATTGTTGTAAATAGGATATCTCCTTGCATTATGAAGTAGGTATCCTCTTCCTCTTCCTTATCATGTCTAGTAGATAGCCATGATAAGGAGGGGGGCATATAAAGGGTCTCCCTTGTGTAATACCCCAAAAATGGGCTATATGTTCATTAACCTCCTACATCCTCAAATCGAACGAAATTGACATCAAAGTCCTAACCTAAGGCACATCTGCACATCATTGAATCCTAATTGATTATCATAGATTCTACATCGGGGAATATTCTTAGCAATATTCCTAATTATCTTAATTATCTTTAATTTAATGATTATTTGGCGATAAATCACATTTATCCTAAGTTTGATTAATTGAATTTTTTCATATTTAATTAATTAGATTTAATATCTTGCCACTTAATTGTGTAATTAAATTTAATTCTATCTATTATTAATTGTACTATTTAATTTTGACAATAAATCCAATATCCTATGAATAATTGATTAAATTTTTATTTAATTAAATAAAGCAAGTTGTCATATTTAATAATATTATTTTTGGAATAAAAGTTTGAAAAAATAATTGATTAACCCATAAATCAATTGTTTTATTTTTAAAATCAGTTAAGTTGGAAATAAATCACTTTATTATTAAATTAATTCAAAAATAAAACATGCACAATCATAAAAGCAGACAACTATCAATTATCAATTAAAGCTAAACTCTATTTTGAGTTAAACTTTGATTTTGCATGTTTTTCTGAGTTAATTATCTTTATTTAAAAATAACTCAAAAATCAACCTAAGTTATTTGAGTGATTTATGGCTTTTTTTCCCATGCACCTCCAAAGCCTTGGCTTTCTATAAATTAAGGCTTTAGCTCTTCACAAATCATCCACAGAATCTCATAATTTTGCAAGTTTACTTTGCCAAAGTCATCTACGAATTGCACAACTATTTTGAAAAATTGGAATTTGGAGAGTCAAAGCTTATTGTGAATCAAGGCTATTGTGAGATCAATTTGTTTTTTTTTTACATTCATTTAGATTCTTTTTCATATCATTGTTAGATCATTTTAGCATATCATAGATCAATTTTCATATTAGCATAGATTCATATCATTTTTTTGCATAGAAAATATCTAAAAAAAATATAGATTAATTGCATTCATATTTCATATCAGTTTTGCATTCAAATCCTTCATTTAGGTGTCGTCTAGGTCACTGATCTCGATAGCAATCTGAGAACATCAATCTCGCACCTATTACAAGGCAGTAGATCACTTGGTTAGATTAGATTTCAATTTTGCACGATTTTGATTTTTGCTAACCTCTAATGTTTTACTGAAGTGTTGTGTCTACAGATCAAGTACAATTTTCACACACACACACCTTGTACTATAGTTTTTTTTATTTATATGCTAAATCTTGGAAGGTAACGCACATAAGTTTCCAAATCCTGAAAAAGACATGCATTTATATGCTAAATCTTCTGAAGGTAATGCACATAAGTTGCTAAATCCTAAGGAGACACACATTTTTCAAATTTTTCAATATGCTAAATCTTGGAAGGTAACATACATAAGTTGCTAAATCCTAAAAAGACAAGCATTTATATGCTAAATCTTCCAAAGGTAACACACATAAGTTGCTAAATCTTGAGGAGACATGCATTTCATATTAATAGTGATACAAGAAGGTCGATCTATGGATATTCCAGAAGCCATCAGAAGATGCATTACAATTGAAAGCATAGTTAATGGGTGAACTATCAGGTTTGGCTACCTGTTTGGCTCTCCCTCCCTTGGTGATTCATGGTAAGGTGGGCATCTTACTAGGCGAGGTAATCACTTTCTCTTTTCTCTCTTTTTGCTTTCATACTAGTAGGACAGGATCATGAAGCTATGTTATTTATAATGTTTCTCTTTTCTTTCTTATGTCATCATTTATGCTTTTATGATAGCTTTCCAAATATGATATTAGTATGAGAAATGTTTCTTAGCAAGGTTTCTTGTGCTAGTTGATTTGGGTTTGTTTTAGTACTAAACCCTCTTTTGTATCTTTTTCCTTTTTTGTTTTCACACCCTCGTGCGTGTATGTTGAGTTAGAATCCTTAGCCTAGGGGCTTGTACCCTTAGTTAAGTGTTATTTTATCTCCTTGTCAATCCACTTGGATCTTTTCTTTCTTCTCCTTTACCAAGAGTTTGCATTTAATCCATACTCTTGCTAAAGTGGGGGCTTAATGTATCATCTTAAAATGGAAGCACTTCCATGTTAAGAGCATTTAGCCCTCTGAGTGAGTGGTATGGGGTCATGTCAAGCACCTTGAATCAATTCTTTGCATAGATTTGGATTTCTCCCCCCGTTCTGCTTCTCTCTTCGCATATTTTCACTGTCTTTATGCATTTCCTAGCATTCTGGATTGAGGTCCTGAGGTTTTTGACCTCAAGGTCAAAGATGACATTGAGGGTCAAGGATGACCTCAACCCTAACCTAGGTCAGGGATGACCTTGACCCTGACCTAGGGTGGGGTCTACCTCATCCTTGACCCAGGGTTCAAATTTCAAGGTCCCATGATTTTTGGATGTCGGGTTTTGGAAAGATTTGTTTTCCCACTTTCGAGTCGGCTGTTTTGGTCTCCAAAATGGTAAATCCTTAAATTGCATTAATCTAGGAATATTTCTAGGGGTTAATATTAATTGGGATTTAATTCTCCAATGTCAGCCTCTCTAGAAGTTTGTGCCCTAGATCACTATAAAAGGAAGCCTTCCTCTCTCATTTTCTCCATCTCATAGCAATCAAGTTTTTGTGTGATCATCTCATATCCACAATCAAGCAATAGCATCCATTATTTATCAAGAGCTCTCAAGGAGATATTCATCAAGCATCAACCATTTTCAAGGAAGCATTCAAGTCTTCTTCTCCATTCAAGTTTCCATTGAAGATCAAGGATTCAAGCATTGAAGCCATTGAAGGGATTTGGTTCAAGCATGCAAGATTCATCATTCAAACCCTAGATCTAGCCATCATGATGGTGTGATCTTCCTTCAAGATCATTTGTTCATCTTCTAGATCCATTCATTCTTCTATCAAGGTGGATTCCAAGCATACAATCATGGAGGTTTTGGATTTACATTCATGGTTTTAATTTACATTTGTCATTGTTCAAGCTTTCATATCAACATACTTGTTTACATTTGAAATACAATTGCATATCTATTGAATTTCATAGCTTCATTATTACATCTACTTCTACTACTTTCTAGCATTCTCTATTTCAATTTCATTATTAAGGTTGATTCCAAACTGGGGTTTGACCACGGCAAACCCCTCATCCAAACAACAAAACCCCTTTTTCTTGCAAGTGCAGGTACAAGACTATGGATTGGAGCTTGGATCTGGATACCCTTTTTGGTGAACTTATGAGATCCGCGAACAAAGTTAAAGATGACCTTGAAAATTCCAAAGTAGTCCTTGACCTTTTATCTGGGTCAAAGACTACCTACTGCCAGAAAGATAAAAGTTTTCTGGGTTTTCTCTATCTCAGCATTTCTAGTCCAAAACAGGTTGCAAAATTTCCCAAAACTGCACACAGACATCACAAATTAGCATTTTCCATATTTTCCCTATCTTTGAGGTTAGTATTTGCATTTCTATTTTTAATTCCTTTACATGTTCACAATATTTTCCATTACACACATCCCTCCACTACATTTTCAATCTATCCTATAAGGTGAACTCTAATTTCACCTTATTCATGTTGCATAAGAGTCTAATCCATTTTGGAAAGGGCTCTAAGCTTGCACCTCAATTCATTGGACATTTTGAGATCCTAGAGAGGATAAGACCAGTAGCCTACCATCTAGATTTTCCACCTAGCCTATCAACATCCATGATCTATTTCATGTTTCAATTTTGAGGAAGTATATTTATGATGAGTGTCATGTTATAGATTGGGCTGCCTTGCAGGTGGAGTCAGATGGGCAGTTGGCTCTGGAGCCCATTCGTATCATGACATGAAGGACCTTGGCCCTTTGAGGCAGAGAGATCAACTAAGTTAGGGTCCATTGGGATTTCTATGATGAGGTGATAGCCTCATGGGAGGATATAGTTCATATGAGATCTTCGTATCCCCACCTCTTTGATGAACTCCAGAAGGACGTTCATGCCTAGAGGGGGTGGATGTGAGATCTACCCCGGCCGTCATATATTATGAATTGGTTTTTAGGAAAACTCTTTAGTTAATACATTAATTTATAGCAACTTGGACATATGTTATTATTTTAAGGATTGATGAATCATATGTTATGTATATTCTACATTTGGATTATGCTTATTTGAACACTTATTTTATGCTTTATAGTTTATCATGATGCTCCTATGTTAGGCTATTGATTTGATGATGTAGTATATTGGATACAATAGATATTTATGATGCAAAATTAATTTAAAAAGATACATGTTATGAACATTAGGATCAAATGCAGATAGTGAATTATGTGGTAAGGAATATGTAAATGTGAGTGCTAGATTATATGTGTGGTTTATATTATTTACTTATGTTATTGGACCTACTGATGTTTGCAATGAGTGTGCACGAGATTGAACGTGGTTCTAAATGTGGGGAACAAAGAGAGAAACTATGTTAAAAATTGTAAAGCCAAGGTTCTGTCTAGTGAAGAGACATGAACCTTGTTGTCTTGTGTTTTTTATTCATAAACATATTTGTTGAATGTTGTATTTAAATTAAGTTAATTATTTTATGTTAGGCATGCTATGTGTGAATGGGTTGGAATTTATGTTGTGTCATTTTACACATGGGTGTATGATTTGTTGGCATGACTAACCTTTTTAAGTAGGATAAGTATGAAACCAACTAGAGGGTTAACTTGTAGAGTCCCCATGCTTACCCAGGGTGTAGGAAGTTTCTAGATGGTTCAAAGATGGATAAACTTGTAGGTTAACTTCAAGTGAGATTTTGGAGGGTCTTGGAAGCTTCTAGAGGGAAGTTAGGGTCATATTTAACTACCCCACTAGGTATACTTAGGGTTAGGGGTTAAATTTTGGTCATTAGAAGGCCCTAGACTCATAAATGAACCTCTTAACGTACCCCCAAAGTCAAGATCCGAGTTTAGGAGTTTGATGAATTTGGACAACCATCTTCTCAACTCCATTTGGTCTTCAAACCTCATTTATGAGGGGGGGGAGATATTTGGAGGATTTATGGTGAAGGTACCCTTGCATTTATGGTTGTAGTTAGTGGTGGAGTTAGGAAGCCTAATAGAGGGATTTTTAAAAAACTTCCTAGGTTGATCGCCCACTCTCTTCCCTTAGAGACTTACTAGTTTGGAAGGACTTTTGGAAGGATAAAAGGATAAAGCTCTTCTCAAATTTTCATAAACATTAAGCTTGGAGATGGGTTGGTTCTCAAACTCGTGTTCTTTATGTTTTGTAGTATGGAAAGCTTGGATATGCTCTCATGGAGGCTATATAGTATTGTTGTGTGTTGTATTATTATTTGATATATATTTTTCTTATAGTAATTAGATGTATTTGTTATTTTAAGGGAGTTTTCAAGGCATACTAACCCTTGGGAGAGAAGAGTAACCTTGGAGGGTGAAAGTATTAGTGACAACCTTATTAGTGTAGAGTCTCCTCATGTGTAGGAAGGATAAACATGGATGCCTTATTCTCCATGATACCAAGTTTTTCTTATAGGAAATTGGGGGCCATAAGGAGTGTGCTTGGCTTGAAGCCATGGTTTTTTTGTGAAGATGGATTTGGGAAGGATTTTGTAGTGATCTCATGTGTGGCCTTTGTATCATTTATATCTACTTGGTTTCTCCTAATGGGTATGGTCCACTTTCACCCCTTAATTAATGGTCTTTTGAAGGCCTGTGTGCTTGCCTTGGGATTGGGATTTTTGAGTGTCCTTGATTTTAACAAATTGTTATGAGTATGTCTGTAATATCATTTTTTTTCTTTGTTCCCCTATCTCGGGGGTGACCAAGTAATGGTCTAGGTTGGGAGGTGAGCCTCCATGATTAAATCAGGATCTTTTGTGAGTACTTAGCTTCAATTTTGAAGGAGTCATGGATGCATAATAAGGGTTTTCCTATTTTGTGAAGTTGGATTCCCTAGTCTTATGGCTATCGTAAATTTTCATAAGGATGTAAAAGAATTATGTTTCTAAGTTTTCAAGAATTAAAGTTGTATAAATTTGTTTCTTTATATGAATATAAAAGAAGGATTTTCAAAATTTCTATACTTGCGTGAAATCATATTTGCAAAGTTATTAAAGTTAATTCTTAGACAAAATTAATGTTTTGTTCCTTAAAATCTCACTATTATAATATAAAATTTTATGATCCATATATGCTTTCAAGGTTATTCCTTATAGTTATTTTATTCTCCTGGTTAATTAGATAAATTTTCATAAAATAGTAAAACTAGAAAACTTGTTCAATTTAATACCTTAATTAGGTCATGCTAAATTATATATAGATTAGTCCCTAAAGTTTAAAATGTATTGAATTTGTAGTAATTAATTAACGAGGAATTATATTTTCTATATTGTTAAAATTTATTGATAAATTACTTTCTCTAAATTTGATTCTAGAGTACATAAATCTTGTGTAAAGATTAAACTAGAGAATTAATATATTAGTTTACCTAAGATATTTGAAAGTTAATCCAATTAAGGAACCTTGTATAAAGGATTAAGCAAACCCTATTATTAAAATAATAAGAAAAAAAATTGATACTAACCTTTGAAAGGTACATATAAAAATTGGTTAAACACATACTTTTAATTGAGAAGTTCAATCCTTTTAAATATATGCAATTTGTATTAATCTTACTATGTATATATAACTCTATATAGTTATATACAAAATTTTGTAAAATACATTTATGTATTACCCCTCCTAAAACTAATATTCTAGGTATTTCTATTATTAGAATAAATTTCTAATAAATAAAATAATGCAATAGTATGTGTGCGTGTATATATAGTATATATATAGGTTTAATAAAATTTTAAATTAAAAACATCAAAAAAAATTTCTAATTAGTTAAAGTTATATATTAAACTCTATATATATAACTAAAAAAAATTTAATTCAAGTTTTTTTTATATACTTTATACTGAAAAAAATTTTAAAAACTTTTTATATAAAATAAAAAAAAGAAAGACTTTTCTTTAATAGAGCTTGTGTGGGGAGCTAAGCTCTACCCAATCCCCCCCCACCCCCCTCTATTTGGGGAGTGCAGCTCCCGGGACCCTACGACCCCCTATGGGGAGCCGCAGCTCCCCTTGGGAGTTTGCGACCCCACGGGTTGGGGCCTGGCTCACCCAACCTCAGCTTGGGATTAGTAAAAAGTTAATAAAAATAAATAAAACAATAGTAAACTTTAAACAAGAAAATATAAATATATAGTTTGTTGTGTAGTAAATAAAGAGACACAGTCAATTTAAATAAATAGAACAGTAAGCTTATAAAGAAAAAATAATTAATAGAGAATATTAAGGTAAAATTAAATATGGATGGATATATATATCCTTGAAGTATTTCAAACTTTAAACTCCATTAATGGAGTCTCCCAATTTCTCCCTAGCAACCTGAAAATTTGAAAGGAAAATAAAATTGCTAGAGCAAAAAAATCAAATTGAAAGTTATTACACCGAAGGTGTTTCATACTATGAAAGAGAAGAGCTTTAAAAAAAATATCAATGGTCAACGATGGACTAGAGGCGTGCAAGATGGTTGAATTAATCCCAATCATTTGTTTCATCTATTATTCTCAACGTCTATCATAGGGAGAGTCAATGTGAAAAAGGGCACATTGCTTTATAGATTTTATTAACAGTAAAGTTATTTTATAAAATTTATTTCTATATAGAATATTATATATATTTTATATCTTATGAATTATTCAATGTGATTTTAAGATGAAGAGAAATTTTATAATTAGTTTATATAAAATTTATATTATGATTTTATTTATCATTATATATTAGATTTTAATATATAATATAAATACTAACTGTATTTTAACATGTTTTTTTCAAATTTGTTTATTTTAATATTATTCTATTGATTTAAATGGTTATTAAATAACATTTGTGAGCTACTAATTAAATTATTTACTTTTTTACATTAGTAATATGCTAAATATTTCTAATAATTTTTTAAAATTATATTTATCTTATTTACTTTTTCCACGTTAGTAATATGCTAAATATTTATATTTTATTTGTAGTTGTACATTTTATTTGTAGTTGAACTTTAAATAATAATTAGAAGATTTTAATTAATATTTGCGGACTCATTATGTAACAAGGGTAGATGATGGTTTTAAAAGTCTTTTAGCATTTAATTATGATAAAATATTTTTATTATAAAATAAAAAATATAGTATATAAATAGAAAATAATTATATTTTATATATGAGAATATTAAGAATATCATTATTTAATTTTTAAATATATATCATTTTAAATAAATATTGATTGTTTTTTATTATTAATAACTCATTTAATTTTTGAATATAAACAATTATGATATTATATATGATAAAAAAATATTTATAAAATGATAAATATAGTATATAAATAGTAAATAGTTATATTATATACTAGATGAAGCGAGAGTGAGAGAGATGGAGACCCCAATGGTCACCTGCAACAAATTTTGGAATTCGAAGGGTGGGTTTTGATGGGAGAGGTGCTTTCCAGCAACATGGTTCATTCTCCTACAAATCTCAACCTACTTCTCATTGGCCATTCAACAGAAGAAACATAGCTCATTTTCAAACATGGAGACCTAAGCTAAGAGGAGACCATGTAAATGACTCCTTCAAAGGATCTCAAAGGCAACTATCTAGGAATGGAAGGAGATGGGAGAAGAGAGACATGGGTCTGAACACAAATACTGGTTATGTGAACATTGGCAAAAACTTTGATTTCTCAAAGATTGCAAAAAGGTTTTATATTCCAAAGCAGGCCATTGTCTCTAATCAAAGCTAGAAGACTGTAGAGGTGACACGCCAACCAGATGCCAATATCAGGTATGAAATCATTTCAACTATGAGAATTTCTAACTCTAAGTGGAAGGAATCTTTAGATTATCTTAAGGATAAAGACTTCTTTTTTAAATAGTTAGGACTATGGCCTTCAATAAATCTTGTTAGGAACTAGTGTTATAATGCATGGGGTAAGGGTTGCAAACTTAAAACCCTAGCCAATGACTTCTATATGGCTCTTTGTGAGGAAAAAGTTGATAAGGACTGGATAATGAACAATGGGCCTTATCTGATTAAAGGAAAAGGATTATATTTAAGAGACTGGGAGGGAAATTTTGATCCAACCAAAGAAAAGTTAATGGAATATCCAGTTTGGATTAACCTTCATAACCTCCCAGCTGAGTATTGGGGTCAGGAAATGTTACAACAGATAGGAAATCTGGTAGGATCATATATCTATTTTGAAGAAGTGATCAATAATAAGGATGCATCAATACACCCAAGAATCATGATTAACCTACAACAAAATAATCCGATGCCAAACCATGTTAGTTTGGGGATAGCAAATGGAGTCTGGAAACAAATGTTAGAGGTTTGGGAAGGGGATCATGATATGGATAAAACTAATGACTCAAGTCTTGCAAAAGGTAAAGGTAAAATGCAAGATCTATTGTTAGATGAGTTAGAAAGAAGATCGTTGGCCAGAGATATATTATTATTGGATGAGGCTGAGATTGCAGCTAAAGGCCCAATGGGTTTAGCATTTGAGTCTCCACATTGGAGAAAGAAATGCAGAAAGGCATTAGATGATTCTATTAAGGGCACAATCTTTTCAAAATCCCCAGATAATCTTATGTCTAGGATGTCAAACCCTACTTGTCCTAGATTAAACTCTATTTGCTTGACAAGAAAATCTCTCCCCAATAACCTGGAAAAGAGGGAGGTTTTTATAGTTGATGCAACTTCTTTACTCAATCTCCAAGAAACACCTCTACTGAAGACAATCTAGCCTTACCCCCCTTACGGGGTATGACTACTTCATGTTTTGATAAGAGCCATTCCCCTAGCAGGAAGATGATTGGTTCCTCAGAACCTTAGGCATCTCTGATTGTTGTTGGTAAGACTTATTCTAAAGTCAAAGCCCCTATTTCTTTTTATCTGGCTAATTGTTCAGAAGGATCTGATGCCTAGGAAAATAGGTCTTCTCCAATCAGAACAAATTTGCAACATGATGATGGCAAGGCACTTTCAGAGTGCAATCAGCAAAATGATACTTATTATTCATTGGTTATAAATGACACACATATACGTCAAGACTCAAGTTCCCATAATATCCTTTCCTTCAATAATCATCCATTTGATGAAAGCCTTGAACTAACAAGTCCACAAGAAAGGGCTAGGTGCTCTCACCCTATTTTAGATACTCTTAACAGGCTCTAAGATGATCATGTTAATTTCTCTTCCAAGGATACACATAAAGTTGTTGATGGTAACATCCAAGATGGACAAATATCCCTTATCATAAATCTAGAAAGCTCATTCAATGAAGCAAGGGATAGTGGTGACAACTTGTTAGAATGTTCATCCATCTTAAGCTATTATAGTGAAGATGGTGCTGATGATTTTTTGGGAGTAGAGGACACTCCACATGTTCTTGAATACAGAGGACTTAAGCAATCTGATTCTAAGATGAAGAAACCAAAACTAGGAGAAAAGAGAAGAAGAGGACCTAAATCTTCAAAAGAAAGGCTAGAACAGGCTGGATGCATAGCAGACCAAACAAATTGTTGAGATCAAGAAAAGGTTATGCCTTTTCTTGGCAGCAATGAGGCTCCATTAATGGAATTTCAGGGGCTTCAATGCCCCTGAAAAATCTCGCTTGCTCAAGAGGGGTCTTGATCAAGCGATAGAAGATATTATTTTACTTCAAGAAACCAAACTCAAAGGTGAAGATATTGATAAGTTCCAAAAGAAATTTTATAGGTGGAAAGGGGTGTTTTCAGAAGCTATAGGTGCTTCTGGAGGCATGGACATATTGTGGGATGATAGTGATGTGGAGGTTGTTCTGCTAAGTCAAGACTCCAACTGGAAATGGATTGAGGTAACCTCTAAACAACATCTCTCTAGATTTTATGTTTTCAATATTTATGGTACAAACAGCCCAAATGAGAAAGTGGCATTATGGAAGGTTCTCTCTAACTTCCTAGATGAAATAAGGGAGGATTTACTCATTTTGGGTGGGGAATTTAATGCTATCCTAAGCCATAATGATAAAAAATGTGGCAAGGGTTGGAAAAGTAGAAGCTAGGGAGATTTTGCAGACTTTGTTCTAAACAATGGCATGGTTGAATTAGATTTTAGGGCAAGTGACTACACTTGGATGAACAAGAGAAGTGGTTTCTTAAATATAGCTGAAAAACTTGAGAGATTTTTTTTATTTGCTAATTGGGAATAATGTGATTGCTTATGCACAGGAGATATATTACCCCTTATAGGTTCAAATCATTATCTAATAGTGTGTAATATTCAGGAAGATGTTGCCCTTGAAAGATCACCATTTAAGTTTGAGGTTATGTGGCTAAGGGAGGAGGATTTTTATGACAACATTGAGACATGGTGGAGGAATGATCCATCAATGCAAGGTAATAAATCCTTTATCTTTTTTTAGAAACTCCAGTATATCAAGGATCAATTGAAGTTATGGAATAGAGATGTGTTTAAAAATATCTTTGTGGAAACTTTTAAGTTAGAAACAAGTTTAAACCTCCTTAATGAGAGAGTGATCACACTAGGAATGGATGAACTCATGTATTTAGAGGAACAAACCCTCCAGAAATAGTATAAATAGATCCTAGCTAGGGAGGAGATCTTTTGGAAACAAAAATCCTAGGAAACTTGGTTGAAAGAAGGGGATAGGACCACAAAGTTTTTTCACAAGTCAGTCAAAACTAGGAGATCTAGGAACAAGATCTTCTCTATTGAATCTAGTGATAGTGTGGTTATTAATGATTTGTAGATAATCAATCAGGAAGTTGTGGCCTATTTTCATAATGTCTTTACACTACCTGAGAGAAGAGGATATGATGATGAGGAGATTCTTTAACTTATTCTGAAATGCATAATAGTTGAACATAATAAAATACTTTTTGGCCCATTTTCTAAAGATGAAGTTAAGGCTTCTCTGCTAGGTATGGGAGAGGATAAAGCCTTGGGCCATGATGACTTTCCTGCTCTCTTTTTTCAGAAAATGTGGAATGTTATTAGTGAAGAACTTTGGCAGATGGTTGAGGAATCAAGATATGAAGGTTTCGTGCTTAAGTACTTTAATAACACTTTTATTGCTATGATCCCCAAAAAGATGGACACTCGATCTTTTGATGATTATAGGCCTATAGCTCTATGCAACATAGTCTACAAAGTTATTGTCAAAGTTGCAGCTAATAGGTTGAAATGTGTCTTAGGTAACACTATCTCTAAGGAACATAGTGGATTTCCCCCTAATAGATCAATTTTTTAAGGCATTAAATTATTGCCCATGAGGTTGTTCATATAATTAAGACTACTAAAGTTAACAAAATGATGATTAAACTGGCCATTAATAAAGCTTATGACAATGTAAACAGGGATTTCCTTCTCAACGTGCTAAGGAGGTTTGGGTTCTCTAATGGTTGGGTGAAATGGATAGAAATTTTTATTAATACCCCAAGGTTTTCTATCCTAGTGAATGGTAGCCCTCAAGGGATTTTTGAAACCTCTAAAGGCATAAGATGGGGTGATCCTATTGCACCCTTTTTGTTTATCATTATGGCTGAAGTTTTGGGTCGATTAATCACAAATAAAAGGAATGATGGAAGATGGAAAGGCATTAAGATTGCTGATGAGGTGGACTCTTCTACACACCTACAATTTGTGGATGACAACTTCCTCCTGGGGGAAGCTTCAGTTGATGAAGCAAGAGTTAGCAAAGCTACTTTGGATAGTTATAGCCAAGCTACTGGTCAGTGTGTAAATTGGTTTAAATTTGAGGTCTATTTCTTCAATACTAATAGGAATGTGCAACATCATATTAGTGACATTTTGCAGGTTAAAATTGGATTGTTATCGGGTAAATATCTTGGTGTGCCTCTTTCTAACTGAGCTTAGAAACCACAAATATGGAAAAACCTCATGGATAATTGCTTTAAGAGGATGGAGGGTTGGAAATTTGGTGGCTAACCTTTGCGGGTAAGATATTTCTTCTTCAATTTGTTATCTTTGTTATTCCAATCTACTCTATGAGTTACTTTAAAATACTGCAGAAATTTCTAGATGCCATCACTAGGAGAAAGAGGAATTTTTTATGGAATGGGGCTAAAGATGGAGATAAATGGCCTCTCCTTTCTTGGGACAAAATTTGTAATAGAAAACAAAGTGGTGGTGCTGGATTGAAAGATTGGAGAAAAATGAACTTGGCTTTGGGTGCTAAGCTAGTGTGGAACTTATGCAGTCAACCAGGAAGCTTATGGGTTAAGATATTGAGATCTAAATACTTAGATTCACTTGATGATGAAAGGATCCTCACTATTTTTAATCCCCTTAAAGGTTCTGCAATCTGAAATTTTATTTTGGATTCTAGGCATGTCATCAATAGGCATGTTTCATGGCATGTAGGTAATGGCTCAAAATCTCTATTTTGGGATGATTCTTGGAACAATCATTCAATATTAAAAGATGATATCAGATATGCTAATCTAATATATTTATTTTCAAATAGGTGGGGTCATAAGGTGTCTGACTATTTAGAATTTAATAACTCTTCTCTAGGACCTATTTGGTAGTGGAAAAGTTTGGATGACCTGAATCTCAATGATCATCAAAGAAATTTAATGGGTGATTTGTTCCAGAAAATAATCTTTGTTCGATCAGATCAGGATGATAAGTTAATCTAGTGTTGAGATAAAAGTTGGATTTATTCAGTGAAACTTGGTTTTTTATCTCAGGAGGAGGAGGAGGATCTCATCCTTTGCCCCACCAAATTATTCTTGGACAAACATTGTCTACCAAAGGTAGGGGATTTTTCTTGGTTGGAAGTGCATAAGAGGATCCTTACATCTAAAAGGAGGAGATTTGGTTTACAGGGACCAACTAGATGTGCTTTATGCAAAGATGCATTGAAAGATGTGGATCACCTGCTCTTACAATGCCCTATTGCAGAGGAATGTTGGTTGATGATTAAGGAGAAGCTAAATTGGATTGGCCCAATGTAGAATGATGTTTTTAAGGTTTTTCAAAGTTGGTATATCCCCACAAAAACTACTTCTTTATCTGCCCTATGGAAGGTGTGTCCTTATATTATTATATGGGAGTTACGGAAGGAGTGTAACTGGAGGATTTTTCAAGGAAAGGAAAGATTTATTCTTAGGATCAAGATAAGCATCAATCTAGCTATAGAATAAATAATGAAAGCTTCTTTTCTTACCTCTATAGGGAGTTATGTGTACACCAAGGAAGATAGATAGCCTTATATGAATTGGTCTTGTTTGAAGTTTAGGAATGGAGGTGTTAAAGATGTTGCAGCAATCAAAAAATCCAAGAAGGATCTGAAATGGATGAGGCTTGACCAAGGGTGGACTAAAATTAACTTTGATGGGGCTTCTAGGGGTAACCCTAGCCCATCTGGTGTAGGGGTGGTTGTTAAAGATTGGAAGAGGGATGGTCTTGCCATAGAAGCCCAAAGATTGAATCATGGCACCAACCATGTAGTTGAAGCTTAAGCTACTTTGTTGGCCCTTCAACTTGGAAGGAAGATGAAACTTCAGAAGGTTCATCTTGAAGGGGATTCACTAGTAATTGTGAATGCTCTAAAAAATGGTTGTGCTCAGGCTTGGAACCTTCAGAACACCATTGAGGAGATTTCTCTAATTCTTCATTCCTTTTCAGAATTCAAAATTAGTCATGTTAAAAAGGAATGCAATATGGAAGCAGACATTATATCTAAATGGGATACTAATCTTGAGAAAATCAATGAGGTTTGCATTGAATTCTTTAGAGCTGATTTGTGAACCCTTGACAGTTATTTTTAATGCAGGCTCAAGTCCATTGGTTTTGAAAACCAACTAGTTGGTGGGAGTGGTGTCTTTTTATCTAGGTGGTTTTTATTTTAACTCTAAGTTGGTAGGGATGACATCAGGATACCACCTTTTACCATGGTTCTTATCCTTTAGGCTAAATGATGGTTTTGAATGGCAAGTGGTTTTCATAATTTAAGTTTGTAATTATTATGAGACCACTTTTCATCCCACTTGGTAGTTGGTTGGATGGCGGTAGTCAATTTAGTTAAAGCTCCAGGTTGATTGAGGTGTTTGGAATGTGTGAAGTTGTCCATATATGTTTTGGCTTGGGGTGAAGTGTTATTCAAGTTTTTTATTATTGTTCCTTTGCAAAGGTGTTATGGTGTCATCTGTGGATTATTGCATCATAGAGGCATCATTTTCAAAAGACACAAAGAAGCAACAAAAATATTTCCCTGGGCCTATTAGCAAGGAGCAGATGATGGGGATGTTAATCCTAAAGGATGATGATATCATGGTAGCCATTTTAAAGGTTTTGGGGATGTGATTCAAAAGCCGCAACTAGAAATGGTGGGTCAACCTGGATGTAGTCTCAATGGTCATTTCCTGGGTGCTATAAATCAGTGAGTCGAAGGCTAAGGTGATGATAATTACAAAGTTATTATTTGACAATGATTTATTGTTGACTTTAGACTCCATTTTGGAGTGGGATATCTCTGGAATTGGGTTTAATTACATTGAATGTTTTGAAGATGGGGATGAGGCCAGGGTTTATGGCTTGGTGCCTTTCATCTGGTGGAGGGGAAAAACTAACAAGGGTAAATACAGGGAAAATATTGCTAGGAAATGGTGAAAACTAAAAGGTCTGGTGGAGCATGATGTGAAGCGTCGAAGGGAGGCTTCTTTTGGGCTCACTATAAATATTCCCAAAAAGAAGCAAGGCAATAGGGAAAGGAAGTCAGTGGGTAAGCCATAATAAAGTGGTGACTATAAATTTTTGAATTATTGCATATTGCAGATTTTTGGGGCTGGGATGAATGTAAGGTATTTTTTGTTTAATATGGTTTTGTTGGACCTCTAAATATGGTGCGTGAAAACTTTACATGACTATGGAGGCTAGGTGGAACTTCTTGGTTTTTGGTTATTTTCCAAATACATGTCTACTATATGTTAAGAGGACTATTTGGTGAATGATGGAAGTTTTTTCAGTGCATGGCTTCGCCCCTGTTATGAAAGATGGTATTTTTTTGGTGCATGGCTTCGCCCCTATTATGAAAGATGGTGGAAAGTTTGGCAATGATGACATATTTTTTTGTTATGCTCTCTTGTTTAGCCCTATAGTTTCTTTTATTTTCTTCTTGTTCTTAGCGGCTAGTTGATGTTAAGTTGTCTGTAAGCCATCTTGGAAAAGGTATTATATGTTATCAGTGTCAGGGTTTCATGGTAGCCTGTTATTAGTTGTCTATGTTGTTAAGCATTATGTTGTAAAGACTTATGTATTTCTTCTCCTATGATAATAATAAAATATATATTGTTACTGACCAAAAAAAAAGTAAATAGTTATATTATATATATGAGAATTTTAAAAATATTATTATTTATTTTTTCAATATAAATAATTATGATATTAAAATAAAATTATATAGTAATCATACGATCATATTTTATTTTATTTCTTGATAAGTGTATTATTATTAACAAAAGACAAATAAATTGCCTTCCAAATTAACAGCTAAAAAAGTGGGAATATTAATGGAATACTTTTTCCCAATGCCAAACTTTGGCGTACCCATTGCACACCAAAGTGCATTTGCTACTGTATTAACATTGAAGCTTTTATAGAAATTTTAGCTAAGGATTCCAAAATTTATCTAATCCACTTTAGTTGGCAATTTTGAATGGATTAGATTTTATCCTTGCTCATTAATGTGTTAAGTTGCCTCAATTGACTTTAAGGCAATAGGGAAAGTTCTAAATTTATTATATCTTAGTTGCAATAATTGACTTCTTTGGGAAATATTTGATCCTCTATATTAGATTTAATTGCCACTTAGATAATTTAATTTGTATTAAATCTTAATAGGTTAAATATTTAAATCTTAAATCCATTATCATTGGGATATATGTAAAGTTGGGTTAATTTAATAATTTGATTAGTAATTTTTGTGTAGTCAATTAATTACCTAATCAAGTTAGGATTAGGGTTATTAATAACGCCTTTGTCCTTAAATCATTAAGTGACCCTTATAATTGTTGGACTATTATGTTTCCTTTTAGATTTAATCATTTTGATAAATGATTAAATTTAATTGTTGACGCTATAGTACAATAAATTTTGGATGCTACCACTTTAAATTTAATTTAATATAGGATTTTAAATTTAAGAGTTAATTAAAGTTAATTAATACATCGAAGTTATTGCTAATCAAGTTCATGAACCCTTGCACAGTTTTCTAGGTATTAATAAATTTGATACTATAATTAAACCTAGTCTTTGTTGAATAACTTGAGGGTATAGAAAGTGAAACCTAGTCAACACTTCCTTTTAGGGTTCCTACAGCCTTTAGAGTAAAAGCCTCATATTAGAAAATTGATAACTTGAGGGAGGTTAACCAATTCAACTTGGTCATGATAGCCCTTAGTCAATTTTGATTTATGCACATCCTTAGACTATAGACTACAAATGGTTTAGCTACCCTAGTCAACTTGATGTTGTAATACCCCAAAATTAGTTTCTGGAAACCCTAACCAAATTTGTTGCATTTAGTCTCATACTATAAACTTTTTGAATCATCAAAGTCCTATTGTACTAGGCAATTCTGATTTCTAATTGACTCTACTTGACTTAGTGTCAAATGCAAAAAACCCTAAATCTGTATTAATCACATGTTATATTTAATTCCTAGATATCAACTATGATTGGCTAAATAAACCCTATGATTGATTAATTTAATTACAAAGTCCTACCACTTTAATTAAATTAAATTCACCCTTTTAGCTAAAATACATGAAAAGGAATTAAATAATATTTGGTTTTTAAATAAATATCCTCATTTCAATAATTGAATTTAATTATTCAAACAATTGAGAAAGTTCATTTATGAGGTCATATTTCATTTATTTAATCAAATATTCTCTCCAAAATCCTCACTTCTATTCAGAAAAATAAACTCTGGGTTAACTAAAAATTCAAAAGTGCAACAAGCTAGTCAACTGCTCCACTCACTCCAGAAGCAAACAGTTTTGACTATCTCTCTATAGGAAAGTTATCATTATGAACTGAGCTTCCTTTCAATCTCCACCATTTATCTAATTCAATCTCGAGCGTTGAATTATTTTGGGATTCTATAAAAGAACCCTCTTTTTTCTCATTCAAGGGATGCAACTTTTGAGTATCGAATCTCTGTCGAATTTTTATCTCAATTTTTTTGCATTCAAGTTATTTTCACTTTGCATTTTAGTATAGTATTTATTTCTCAGATTAATAATGCATCACATCATAGCTTAATTCATTTTCAATTATTCTTAGATTAATACTCATCTTCTCATTATTATAGATTAATCTTTCACTTTCATTCTAGAATAACTGCACTTTGCATTCAAGCCTAAAACACTCCATTCAAGGTAATGAATCAATTAATATATCTACAAGTGAGGGGATTATGCTCTTCTCTCTTTAAGAGAATCAAAAATTGAGAAGATCTTGGATTTTTTGAGAGAGGAGTTAGCTCAGTGATGAACATGTCTGGTGTGTTTGGGTGAGGTGTAGAGGTGGAGGATTATGCTCATCTCTCTTTGAGATAATCAAAAACTCAAACCCTTGAATCCAAACCAAGTTTGCATCACCTTTATCGGGCTTGTCAAAAGTTGAACCTTCAGGAATGACCCAAGTGGGTACATACCTTTTGCCAGTGATTCCACCCCACTATAATAAAGTTTCTTTGTAGAGTGAAAGACTCCAAAGCCATGTTAATTTCTTCCTCTTGATCCTTGATGTCGAACATCTTGAGGAAGCCATGTCTATTGTACTGAGTGGTGCCGCTCCAAGCCCTTCTTTCCAGGGGTGTACACTTGCAGGTGTCATTGTGACTATAGGTCTAAACCTTTCTTGTGAGGGTACTGGAGGTTAATGTGAATGGAATCCTATTAAAGACTTTTGTAGCTAGTTGCCTACTCGGTTCATCTCCAAAAAGGGGCATAATCTTTCCGCGGGGAAGGGAAGAATCTCTCTTATAGATTCTTACCATATGCATGCACTTGGACATTTGAAGGTGGTATATGACACTGGCCCCTACTTCAAGGGTGTCCTTTGAACATATATATTATTGAGTCCTTGGAAACACCAAAAACATGTGCACCCTCTAGGAGGTGACATGGCTGTGTGAGGTGAACACATGCACATAAGTTGTGAGACAAAGGTTTTGTCTTCTCTACCATTTTATTTATAGGGCTAAATGAGTTTTTGTTTCGAGTCTCAAAATGTAAAAATGTCTAAACTTATCAAGACTCCCATGTTCTTCTAAGTTGCCTTGTCCTCAGCTAAATTATTTTTGACTATTGATTGTGTCACAACTGCTTGAAAGTCCAAACCTCTATGCTTGTTAACGACTAATTCCCAAACGTTCAAACTAAAAACTTGTTGATCTGAAAATGTCCAAAACAATCTACAAAGTGAATACTCTATTAGATAATAGTCCAATCTATGTCTCGTAATCATTAAATGTCTCAAAAAATGATCCAAATTATCTATTTTTGCACTTGCTCGCCTAGTTTTTTGAAAAATCTTGCACAAAATTTTGCAGGTTGTGCACTTCTTCGCATGAGATTCTGAATCTTCGCACAAGATTGTGAATCTTCACATGAGGTTATACCAAACCTTTGTTAGATTTTATGTTATAATCTCAGTCCAGTCCTACTCTTCTTCACGCAAGACTGCATATCTTCACATGGGCCTGGTATTTCTTCACGCGACCCTGATATTTCTTCGTGTGGGAGTACACTTCTTTGCATGACACTGTGAGGTTTTTCCTTACCAGTGAGCTATTTTTTGTTTTCTAGTTGCCACTCTACTTAGTCTGGTCTTTATTTGGGGTCTTTCTACACGTCTTCTTGTCTGTACATCGTCTGAAACTAGATGTCTCTGGTTGAGAACTACATGATGCTCACTTGAACTTACCTTGTCTATATGTTGTCTAATCATTTTTCTATGTTATCATACCTTGTGACATGATAGTCATCTCTCATTTGTTCTAGCCTTATCTCTAACAACTTGCGTCGGGTATATTTCACCTTTGTTACTCTTTGCACTTATCTCAAGACATAGTTCCAAGTGTAGTCCTAGTTTACTCTCATTACTCAATATTTATCTATGACTATTGCAACTTGAAGTAGAAACCCATTCCCTTTACGTCTTACTAGATGAGGTAGAGTTAGACCTCACAGTCGAGGAAGAGGTCATTCCAAATTTATCATGTATTCTGAGTGTGGTGAGGGACCCTCATGTTCCTCCTCACTAGCCACACCTAGAGAGGGATCATCTTAGTCTCCCTCTCCTATCATTTGACCTTACATAAGGCATTTGTTCCCTATGAAATTCAGTCAGGTCAGAAACCCATTGTTTCAAGAGCATCAAGACTCTGAAGATTCATCATATGAATTTGACTCTATTGACGTAACAAGGGTTTTCATAGGCACAATCTCTCGACACACTACTCCCCCTCATACTAAGTCTATATAAACTATGCACTTGCACACTAGCAAGATGGAAGATCAAAATCAAGAGGGGAAGCACATCAAAGGTAATGATCAATCTCATAACAGCAAGGGTAAACATCATGCTCAAAATATCCCTAATGATAGCGATGAGGAGATAACTCAAAAAGACATAGAGGTTTCTGAGCTAACAAAGGCCTTTGCAAAATGATGGAGATCCTCATGACAGAAGAGAAGGAGAAATACTTTCTCAAACTAGCCAATCAAGGGGCCAAGTTACATCCACACTATAATGTTGAGAATCTTGTGGTTAAAGAGGAAACCAATAATGCTAAACTACAAAAGTTAGTTCAAGACATGCAAGACCAAATCAGTCAAATCATGAAGGACAAGGACAAACCAGCGAAACAATTCACACTGGATAGCATCTGTCAATTCCCATTCGATAAAAGTCTCTGCATGCTTCCTTTTCCTAAAGGAGTGGAACTTCCTAAATACGACAAATATTTGGGTACCTTTGATCCTCAAGATCACTTAAGAGAGTTTGGTGCTCTATCTATAGAGTTTATACATGATAAAACTTATCTCATGTGTCTCTTCCCATGTAGCTTGGGAGGATCTACTATGGAACGATTCTCTCAGTTACCTAGTGGCATCAAGTCTTTTGATGAGATTGCTAACTTGTTCTTATAGCACTACTCGCACAACATCCAACATCTAGTTAACATATGTGATCTTTGTAACTTGAAACAATGACATGGAGAACCCTTCTTGATATTTCTCTAGAGGTGGAGACAACTTTATACAAAATCTTCTCGCAAGATACCTGAGTCTGAAAAGATTGACATCTTTTTAGACAATCTTCTTCCTAATTTTGGGTACTAGGTATAGCTCCAAGGCCCATTGACCTTCGATAACATGATCAAACAAGCTATGAGAATTGAAACATTCATGGTCAAGAAAGGAGAATTGACCCTACACAAGGATAACAAACAATGGTCCTCCTCGAGTGAAGACAAACCCAAATTTTTCAATAAAAACTTAGATGTTGTGAATGATGGAGTTGTTAACAATGTGACCCCAAAGCCTCCAAAGGTTGTGTTCAATCTTACTACCACTATGCAGCTAGCCAAAGCCACTGGATAAACTATGGTAGAAACTAAACCACCTTCAAATTATTCCAGAAGTAAATCTTGGGCTCCTCGGCCCAAATGTGAGTACACTCCTCTAGGAGAACCCCTCGATTTGGTTTACAAGAATCTCTTGCAAAACAAAATACTCACTCCTCTGGAGAATTTGCATCCTTATGATCCAAAACCATGACCTTCTTGGAGGAACAAATCCATGTACTATGATTACCACTAGAACAAAGGTCACAAAAATGATAGTTGTATTCAATTGCGGCACAAGATTCAAGATATAATCATGATGTTATTGTGGGAGGCCACAACAAGATCTCTAATCACCAAGCATTCAAAGACCCCTTTCCTCCTCATGAGAAGGGTGAATATTCCAAAGCTAAAAACACCAACACAAAGGTCAACTATATGTACAGTGTCAATGATAATGTCATTAATATGGTTGAACCTATTGATGTTGAATACTGTGACATTATCACCATCAAGGAAAGCAAGGATTCTCCCAAACCCAAGGTTATTTTCATCTTGCAAGGCCCTATGTATCATTCCCATGAATAGTAATAGACACAATTTTGTGCAAATGCTATCACTCAGTCTCATGTGAAGATCATTCTCAAAGGCCCTGAGCCTTCTACATCTACACCAAAAAAACTTGTAGATAAGACTATTGTTGGCACTGCCAACAAGAATTTTAAATTCGTCACCTCATCTAACAATGCAAATTACAGCATCCTGGACCAATTGCAATGAACCAATGCTCAGATCACCATCTTCGAGTTGCTAAAAATCTCACCTGCTCACAAGAAGACTCTTGACAAATCCCTTGCTGAGGAAAATGTTCCCAAAGATCTTGATCTAGACCAATTTCAATCCATGGTAGGTCACCTAACCTCACCCCACTACTTATCTTTCTCTGAGGAAAATGATCATTCCTTGAACCATCCTCACAATAACCCATTGCATATCAAGGTCATGATAGGCCCAAAGCACATTTGTCATGTCCTTATTGATAATGGTGATGGCCTTAACATATGATCTTCTAGCTTTATCTCCCAGATAGCCTATGGTCAAGACTGTATAGATGCTCACAAAAATAACACCATTAAAGCATATGATGAAGAAGAATGAAAATCTAAAAGGCTCATTTTGTTACCAATCCAAGTTGGACCTCTTGAATGGGACATTCCCCTAGCATACAATATACTGTTGCGAAGACCGTGGATCCATGAGATCTAGGTGGTCCCTTCAACCTATCATTAGTGCATAAAGTTCCCATTCCAAGCAATAGAAGTAACAGTACCTGCTAATATGAGCTATACTTGAAATATGCTAACAAAATATGTTGATAACTTTGTTCCAACCAACAGAGAGTCTATTGAATTCTTTAATGCTAAACTCAAGGAGTTGGAACATACTCAAAAGCTCAAAGATACAGGAATGGGGGAATATCATATTAAACCTATATTGTCACTAACAATTCTACCTCCATCTCTTTGTTCCTATAGGAAACCCTCTGAGGAAAAGAAACCTTATGTCATCTCTCCTCAAATGATCTATGATGGTTCCTTTGTACAGGGCATGACACCACTAGAGGATGAGAGTGAAAATAGAGCTATTGCAGCTTGGATTTACAGAGGGGAGGACACACCTGAGTAAGTCACTCCAACTCATGAAATAGAACCTAAATGATATGGCATAGGCTTTGAGCTTGTGAAATGCTTCAGCTATAAAGGGAATGGACCTATAGGGGTGAACAACAAAGGATTTCTCAAACCACTTGAAGCTACAAGTTGATGAACAAGAGACACTACTAGTTTAGGCTTCAAGAAGATCTCATTTCACTTAGGAATTAACAATTTTGTGCTAGAACCAGATCACCAATTGGAACCTAAAGGCACATATACAACTAAGAACTTAGAGGATAGTTCTGATGAGGATACTTTTCCTTATTCTATTCCTCTAGATCTTTCTGTGCTCTTTGTTGAGATGGGTTACGTTGTACCATGTGTCAGTAAGATCAAGACTGATAGTGATCTTAATGACACTTCCTCAGTCACTCCACTAACATATGAGAGTTAGAGAAAGATGTGAATTTCCCATCCTAGTTATCAGCATGAATTGTACATGCCACCGCATTTCCAAAAGCGGTCCAAAAAAGAACAAATGCAACAAAAAACCACTACTATGAGAGATGAACAGGAATAAGATGGTGTCGTGAGTAGTGACGAAGTACCTATCTTAAGCATTACTGACTTGCATGATTATGAATTTGATTCTCTATCCAATGTGACCTCTAACAAGGATGTAGATATTGTACTTGCATTTGAAAACCTTCTCAAAGTAGGTGAAGGGTCTAGTGTTAGGACTAATGAGTTTGATTCCATTGGTATTAACTTTCCCCCTACTATAGACATGAGGATTTGAAGGAATTCAAACCCATATCTATATGAGATCACTTTAGGTGTCAACTTGCTTGTCCACGCTTTTGATGATTATACCATGAATGCACTAGAACTTGTCTCTTATCTTCCACTTTGTCATCCCAAGCTAATAAACTAGAACTCTTCCTCCCCATCCAATGAAGTCCTTATGTTCTAGAATGATTATGCTCTTTCATGCTACCTTAACATTGTCAAACTCGTAATGTCCCCCACTAGTGAAGATAGTGTCAACATGACTAAGGCTGATATCAAGTATCTTAGTCACAAAATTAAAAGAAAAAAGAATACGCACTCTGAACGTAAAAACCACATTGTGGTAGTATTAGAGCCAAAAATAGTAAAAATAAATGACGTATCTGAGGGTGAAAACCTCTCTAAGGTGCCCAAGCATGGGATAATTGATACGATTCCAAGTCATTTTTAGGAACGGTCATCAGTGCTAATTGAACTTACTCAACCTATGAACTTGGGTATAGAAGCAGAACCTCAGATCATTCATTTGGCAAAGTCATTATCTAAAGAATAAAAAGAGGAATTCATTGCTTTCATCTAGAGAAAAAATATCAATTTTGCATGGACATACTCTGACATGCCTGGAATGGATCCTAATCTGATCATGCATCACTTGTCCATTGCACCAGGCATTAAGCCTGTTAAACAAAAGCTTCAAAAGATGCATCTGCATGTGGCATTATTGGTCAAGAATGAACTAGAAAAACTTCTTAAAGCTAGATTTATCAGAGGAAATTGACTATGTAGAATGGATTTCCAACATAGTCCCAATATTTAAACATGACAAATCCATCTAAGTCTGCACAGATTTTTGGGACTTGAACAAGGCATGTCCTAAAGATGAATTTTGGTTGCCCAACATTGACATGATTGTGGAAATGATGGCTGGCTATGAAATGTACTCACTGATGGATGATTTCTCTAGCTACAACTAGATAAAAATCACACCAGAAGATTAAGAGAAAAGTGCCTTCACATGCCCATGGGGGACTTTTGATTGGAATGTCATACCCTTCGGGCTCAAAAATATTGGGGCTACTTATCAGAGGGTTGTTACCACTATCTTCCACAACATGATGCATAAGAAAATGGAAGACTATGTGGATGATACCTTAGCTAAGAGCATGCAACAGAAGACACACCTTGCAAATCTAGGTCCTATACTAGATTGCATGGAACAGTTCAGGCTACAGCGCAATCTGAAGAAGTGTGCATTCAAGGTTACATCTGGAAAACTACTTGGTTAAATCATCTCTACAAAAGGCATAGAAGTGGATCCTAAGAATGTCCAATTCATCATGGAAATGCCTCCACCATGAAACATTAGTCAAATGAGAGGACTCCAAGGCTGATTATAGTCTATCTGGCACTTCATCTCACAACTATATGACAAGTCACAACTCTTCACTAAGACTTTACACAAGGGTGTGACTTACAAATAGAACAAAGACTGCAATAAAGGGCTCACACAAATCAAGTAATACCTTGTGAGTCCACCAATATTGATGCCTCATATTCCTGGGAAGTCACTCATTCTTTACATCTCTACTACAGAAATGTCATTGGGTGTCCTATTAGCTCAAGAAGATTAGAATAATAAATAAAAATATATTTACTACATCATTAGGACACTGGTCTCATATGAAATGAACTACTCTATCATAGAGAAGGCTTTCCTAGCAGTGGTGTTTGCTTCACAAAAACTATGACACTATATGATTTCTCATACTACATGCCTCATTGCTAAGATTGATCCCTTATAGTATTTTCTCAGGAAGGATCCCCTCACAGGTAGACTGGAAAAGTGGGTCATGATACTCAGTGAGTTTGATATTGAGTATGTAGAAAGGAAAGCCATTAAAGGAAAAGAAATTATAGATCAATTGGTTGGAGGCACCTCTCATAGATCATCAACTGTTGAGCATTGAGTTTCCAAAAAATTCCATACTACTTCTCACGCATCAATCATGAACTATGTTCTTTGACAGATCATTCACCCAACATGGGTCAGGTGTCGGGATACTGTTCATCACACCACAAAAGTACTCTTTACCCAAAGCATATTGATGTTGTTTCCTTATAAAAACAACACCATTGAGTATGAAGCTTTGATCAATGGCATGAATATAGCTATTGAATGGCAAGTGGATGAACTTAAAGTCTTTAGGGACTCACAACTAGTCATCAATCAGGTCAATCATAGTTATCAGATAAAGGATGACAAAGTGCTACCCTACAAATAGATGGTTGATGATCTCTGAAATTATTTTGCACATATTACATTCCAACAGATTCCAAGGGCAGACAACAAAGTGGCTCATACAATAGCTACTCTTGCTTCTATTCTACATATGCCAGAGAATTACTTTCGACGTGAATTCCTAGTGGAAACATTACTCTATCTAGCCTATGATACCCCTCAATCTCAGATGATCTATTCAGTCATTGGACACAATTCATCCCGCTACCACCATATATATTCCTACCTTCATGACCAGATTATTCTAGATACTTACACCCAAAATGAGAAACGTCACTTAATCCGTAGTGCTTCATGCACTAGTACATTTGACCTAGTTTTTCTACCAAAATTTTTGACCATGAAATAAAAAAATTTTGGTTGGTCGGATTATAGAAGGAAAACTTTCATTTTTTTTAATCCATGCCCATGTTTGTCGAAAGTTTGACCAATACTATGTAGGTCAAACTTTCGACAAACACGAGAATAACTTAAAAAAAAATATTTCATTTCATTATTACCATGGTGAATTTTTTCAAGGTTGCAGCGCATGAAACCTCATCGGCACTATGTATTGGAAGATCATTGAGGTAATTTGGAGGGTGGATTTGGCACTGTGGATTCAGCACTAAGGTAACGTGATTTTTTTTCCCAACTATTGTGAGAATTTGAACACATCTATTTATTATTACCAGTTTTAAAAAGTTTGAAGCCAATTTGTTACCCAAAAATGTCATCTGCTGCATATTTTATTATTTTGTTGGGGTTGGGATTAGCTGGGATATTGTTGGCAGATGTTGTTGGGACATACACCTAACTAGGGCATTGACCTTTGAAGCAATTTTAACAACCCGCTCAGTTCTGAGTGTTTACAATATACACAAACATTAACCTAACTTGTCTTTCAATCCATGACATTGGAAATCTCATGGTGAAGTTACAAGTTAGGGTCGGGACTTCATGACAAAGCTGAGGATATTGGTTATGCCTTGGTCTATTAGAGAGTCACTGTTATTTGATGGAACTAAAACAAAACTTTGAACCAATGCAATATGATAATGGAACTATATAACTTGAATTGTAACAATCAATTGTTATTCCTTCACATGACAGAATATGTATGTATAAACAAACTAGGGAACTTCACAAAGTTAATAATGCATAATGAACTTCAAAACCTACGGTTGTAAGAATAGTTTTATAGAGTTATTAAGTTCATTCATTCAATACCTAATCGATAGTACAAATCAGAAACAAGAAAGTTCTAATGATTTTCACAACACTGTGTAAGCATAACAGTTCACCGTGATATTAAATCTGTCTATAAAACTGATTGCATAACAAAGGTAAATGCCCTAGTTAGGCATATGTTATGACTTTAACCAGTGAAGAAAAGAAATGTTTGAAATAGTGTAGTAACCAGATATTTGAGGGTCACGGGAACATTGAAGACTTTTTGTGATTGTATCCATTTTGGAGGATGACTACCTCAAGGAGAGTGTCAAAGAATCCCAATAACACTTGGGATTCTATGGTAAAACTTGGTGTTAGATGCAGAAAGCTAGGTTTACAGGCCCAGGAAGCACTATGTACTAAAGTGACAACCGTGCCTTGAAAGGTTGATAGACTAGTCTAAGGGGTTGGTTAGGCCATTGTAAAGTCACTTAGGTTGGGTATAGTAGTTTAGAAACAAATAAGAAAATATAATCCAGCTATGATTGAAAGTGGAGAAATGGTTTATACTGTGAAATTCAAGCCTATATATATTTTAACCTCTTGATAGAAATGTTGAATAAAATGTGCAACCTTTGGCATTTTCAAGAGCTTTTTATACACTACAAATTTAAGCCTATATATATTTTAACCTCTTTCTACTTAATGCATGTCAATATTCTACATAATGTCACTTCATTCTTGACTAGTCTCTATTCTCCTTGTTTGACATTAGTAACTTCCCTCCTACAAGAGTCCAGCAATTGATTTATTTGTTGTCATGCACTTTCCACTGATAGATAAAAATAATATATTTTGAAATAGCCCAAGAATGAATGCTTCCATTGCTGACTTCGACAAAGCTCTACCCTTTCTTCTCAAAGATGTACACCATATAATATACACTAATTTCTAGGCAATGTCTGAAACTATTGAAGTGGCTATTAACTCTTTCTTGCATTTAACTTCCTTTCTGCTCTGATTGACATACATTAGAACTTCTTATCTTTATTCCTGAAAGTAAGAAAACGAAAGGCTTAAACAAATAATTTGAGGCTTTGAATTGTGATCATTGGATTGGATCAAATCATGGAGTTTTGGATTAAAATTTATCATATGAATTTTTTTTTATGTTTTTAACAAATATAACATTAGATTTATTCATTTGCATAGTTCCTAGAGGTTAAGTATCTTTTATCTATTATTTAATTTCTTAATTAACATTTAATTGTTCAATAATCAATCCCACAACTATCATTTATTAAGTTTATGCAAAGTTGTATGCATATCATTTTAATAACTTGGATTAACATTAGGGAAAGTCATGTGGAAACCTAATAATTACTAGCCTAGTTACAAATTCTCCTTTCTGCTTTGAGGAGGTCCATACTCCTAAATAGAAGGGATACGTCTTCCATTTCCTACGTTGCTTGCAATATTTTAAACTCTTTGCTATGGATAGATTAGAAGGCAATCCATGTGATGCACCCTGCCACTACTCCATATCAGGGGGATTGGGAAATGATTTAGAATATCAAAATTCTTCTACTGTGAAGATAAAATAATCCCACATGAATTTCCACCTACACATTTTAAATCTAGCATTTTCATCAAGGGCTATGTAAATCATCTGTGAATGTTCTAGGTGCCTAAAAAGAAGCTATTCTAAAAATACTCAACATTAACTAATTTCTCAAACAAATATAGCTTCAAAATTTTCAAACAATTCTTGCTCTTATTTTAGAACTTGGGTTTATTATGTGTTCTCTGTTCTCTTTGTCTCCAAAAGACTTTGAGATCTTAAATTTCAAAACATAAATGCAGGAAATGTAACCGATGAATTTTCAGGACTTAAAAACCCTTTTGGAAACTGATGTTTATAGAACTTAAGATGCTTCAGAGAGTTGTCTAGTTACAAGTCCTTTACATGGTTTAGTTTGTATTCCCATGTTTATATGAAATGCTAAAGAAAGATATAAAGGTATAGCAAGAAAATCAGATTTCTTGTTACCTAAAACTCACATCAGCTAATAGGAAGGGCTGTTTAGAAGATTGTGCAAGAAAATAAGTTGCAAAAACACAGAGAAAAAGCAAGGCAGAATTGCACCATTATGAAGTCAACACCACAACCTATCTTTTTTGATGCATCTGGATGGTGAATAAGAACTCTTTCAAGAACTTCCCTTTCATCTTCAGGCCGTAATCTGTCCCCACTTCTGTAGCTATCATAATTACCAAAGTTGATGTTAGGAAAAATGTGTAGAAACATGAAAAGAAATCATGTTAGCAATTCCATCATTTGTTTGTTGTTTGGGACAGTCACCATAGAATTATTTGGACTATCTCTCCTCTTGCCTTGTAAGGTTAAAATGACCTTTTTTTCTTCCCTCCATGAATAGACCCTTACCGTCTTGCACTTGTGCAATGATAGGACACCAATGCACATAACTATATCTTCTTCAATCACACTACTCTTCCAATTTTCCATCTTTTGTTCACTATCATAATCATCGGTTTTTAGAACCATTATTGATGCTCCAATCTTCTAATCCTCTTTCATAGACCTCTTCCTTGTGCGACTCTTCAAATCAGCATAATCTTTCTTTCCAAAATAGATAACCCTTATCTCATATGAAGAATTATTTTTGCAAAGGCTTAAGAATAAACTTGTTACCATCCTTATGAACAAGAATTCTTGTACCCATCATATTTTCCTTCTTAGGGACTTCCAAGGTCTTCATGTACTTGTCTATCAACCATGAGATATTCACATGCCACCACTTCAACTTTCAAATTGGTTACTTCTTCCAAAGAATCTTCTGTTGCAACACTTTGTTTTTTTGGTTAGGACATACTAGTAGGTCAAGACATACTGATTATAAGTAAACTATTAAACCAAAGGACATGCTTTTACTACTAAGTCTCTGTTCTTACTATAGTCACTTCTCAAGACTCTTGGATGCATTTTTTTGATAGTCACTTCTCAAGACTCTTGGATGCATTTTTTTCTTTCGTTCTTACTATTCCTTCACTAATTTTGAAATGTAGTAATCTAGACAATACATTTATCTCTATAATAAAATGTCATTCAATTTAACATTTTGCATGTTAGTTTTTATTTGCTGATTTCTTCAGATCAGGCCTATACGTTCCAAGCATTGCTCTTCTTGCAACGTCAAGAAAGACCATGTCTGACAATATCAACGCACAACAAAATAGGGAGACAATTGCTAGAATGTGGTCTAACTTTAAAAGAAAAGGTGATGGAAAATGTTATTGTCCTTACAAAATTTGTAAGGGCTTAAAGAATCGAAGATATCTAATCAAAACAGCTGAGGAACATTGTAGGCAGCATGGTCACATTAAAGGGGGAAATGAATTTCATCCATTGGTATGTATTTTAATAATTTATAAAATACATAAGACATGATTTGATGATGACATCATGGTCATGGTTAATATAAGGTCATCATTTTCATATAGGTCAACCTCCCTGCATTTCATGTTATGGACCATGACAATCCGAAGAATGTGGATTTCCAAATGAGGGAACATGGAGGTGTGAATATAGAAGTAGAAGGTAATGATCCCATGGAAGAAGACCACGATGATGAAGAAGATCATGATGATAAAGATGATGATGATGGTGATGATGATGTTGATGCAGACCTTGATGTACCTATACTTGAGAAGGTGCACGAGCCCCTATATGAAGGCTCCCAAACAACTCTTCTTGCCAATGTATTGTTGTTGGTGAACTTGAAGGTTATTAATGGTTTATCCAATGTAGCAATGACACGTATGTTAAGGTATGTCATCTTTTTTCATTATTTTAGTCATAATTCCCTTACAATAAACATTGGGTGAATCGTGTAGCAATTAATATTCTTTAAATTAACAAATTATATTTTTGGTTGTAGGTTTGATAGGTGAGTGTTTGATAGGTCCGTGTTACAATTAGAATGATTGGATGTGGATTTTTCAATATAAAAAAAGTATGCATAGGTATGCACTATCAGCAAATTATATATAATGGAAAGAAAATGATCAAAGTAAAAGATTTGCAATGTACATTGATGGGAGACCAAAAGCAACAGATAATATTGTGGGTTTTATAAATAGTACGTGACCTTCCTCAACTAATAAGCAACCCAATTGCATATTTGAGGCACATGAGGGGAATCAAGTTTTTGTATGTGCGATAAAATCAATAAGTGCGGGAGAAGAACTGCTAATAGATTACCATTTAAATCGCATAGATACAAACAAAGTTACTATCATGAGGGTGGTAAGTACTATATACCTTTTTATTAATAAGTTTTTTTTGCTAAGTCTTTTGCTTTCAGTTCACTGAAGTTTTTATATTTAATCTTTGTCACAGGACAATATGGATCCCCCACATGATAGAGGCCACAAGGATGCTCCTCCCACCCTTTCTTCAGCAATAGTAAGCCTTATTGAAAAATGTTATATTATTACATTATTTTATTTAGGGTTTTGGAGTTTTTATGATAGTTTTACTGATATTCCTATCACAATTTGATGTTCAAGATAGGGGAAAAGCACCTGCAGCAACAAAGGCAATAGCTACCCCTTTTGACAATGATATCACAGAAATGCCAAATATAACAATTATGTTGAGGAAAAAACTAAAAAAAATTAATTTAGAAATTATGAGCATTTTGGATGAAGCAAATCCAACCGAGATGCTAGAGTCAAGGCTATCTGAATTGATGGCACAAACACGTCACTATGAAGTAAGCAATAATGAATCTTTAGTTATAACAAAAGTTCAATAAAGGTTAATATTTTATACTTGTTTATGTTGTGAAGTAAAATATGTAATATGTGTTCTTGTTACAAGATGTTTTGGAAACTCAAGTACCTAGTCAAGGACAACGTGGTGAGGCCAGTAGTAGCAGAGCTCCGGCCACCTTAGGTAAAATAATCCTTTAGTTGACAAGTTACAAGAAATGTTTTCTTTGGAACATTCAAAAACTTCTTAAGTTAACTCTTACTTTTATTATTTCAGAATGTCTTTGCTAACAATGTATTGTTTAGGTCATCAAGTGCAGGCAACTCCTCCTAGGAGGTTGATGGACATCCATCAAAGATTTTCAAGTGCAATGTTGGCAACAAGGAGCATGCAAACATTGATGCCTTCATGGTCTATGCCTGGCAAATCCTTGTTTTTCTATATTTGGTTTTGTGTTAATTATGATTTGATAATTTGTACTTTAATCTTGGGTGCATCACATAGTGGATTAATTTTGCAAAGTAGGAGATACACCGGCGCAGTCTTCTATGCCAGATACTAATTAGAGTACATGTATTGGTGATAATTCACCATCATTTCCTGGATCTACCCGTCTTTCTAGCATGGGAGTTATGCAAACATCATTATTGATTGACGATAATGAATTGATGCCTTTAAAATGTCCTAAGCTTCCAGGTACTTTAAAATTATTATTTTTTATATTGTAATATGCATTTACCTATTCATAACAAGTTTTGGATTGATAATCCCATGACATTTTTTGCAGGAAATGATTCATTTTATAAGACCCTTTATGACCTCACACTAAAGATATTCGGGCCCACCATACGTACAAGGTGGAACATCATAAGTGAACTAACCCTATCCCACTATTTTTTTTTCATATCATTAATTGGTATAATATTTTTCCTTTCATTTGGGTCTTTTCTTTTACTATATTCAAGGTACACAACTTTAGTTATTTTTTCTATCTAACAATTTTGTGTTTTTTCTTAAAAGGTGGAACTTGCAAGACAAAAAATTAAAAGATCAACTCATTAAATATTTAGAGCATGAGTTTGGTAGTAATCTTTTTGAGGAGAAGAAAATTTTAGAAAAATCTTGCAAACATCTTAAGACTATGAGGGACTCATATAGAAGGAGTCTCGTTCAGAACCCAAAGTACAAGCATCCTCCCTTTATTCCAGTGAGGGATTGGAATGAGTTCATTTTGGATGAAAAGGAGAAAGGGGATGCTCAAAGAGGAATTACACCACCAAATGAGAGAAGAAGGTATGCAATAGTATTAACTACTAGTACAATGCAATAATGCACTAATTAGTGATCTTTATATCTATATCATCTAACATATTTTAAACTTTTCATAGGTTGCAGGAAACATCAAAGGCAACAAAGGCCAGGATGCAAAAGATTGGGCAGCATAGACTTGGCTCTGGTGGATATTCTAAAATTAAAGCATGAATTGTAAGTAGCAGTAAATGAATTGCAGAGAAAAATTATTTATAAAATGCAAATAATTATGTTTAATCAAAAAATGCAAGGCTCTGAATTTAATTTAGAGGCCACGGTAGAACAAAAAAAATTGCCTTCAAGGAAGGCTATCAAGCCGTCGCTGAACACCTATGCCAAGCTTCCACTGGCCCAACCCAAGAGTCTCCACATCATGTGAACAGGTAAATATGTCAAAAAATATATTAGAAATTGAATACTTGAGCAGCAATCTATTTGATAATAATGTGCATGACATTGTAATGCAGCCTCTTAATCGTAACATAGATCATATGCCGCATGATAAAGCCCCTGATGTGCATCATAGTGTTGATGGAGGTGCTCATTTTCTATTTAAAATTAATTATGTAATTATTAATACAATTTAACATGTTAAATTGAACTTGGTGTAACCTTTTTTGTGTATATTTTAGAGGATACAAAATGTCATGTTGAACGAGTGTCGGAGGATGTTCAGAGTGATCACCATGTAGATCATGTGGCACATTCAGGTAAAGAAAATCTATGTTTTGTTCTTTTAAATTAATTATGTGTGAATTTAACTCATGACGTAGTTGTTATTGTAGCGGACCCCCCTTTGGTGCAGCGGCCTTCTATTCCTGAACAGATGAGGAGGAGATATGCATTGCCATTAGAAAAAGTAGAGGAGGGGAATGACGAGGACATTGATCTTCCTCTTAGAAATTACATGAAAAAAAATAGCAAGAAACCCAAAAAGAAATTATTATAATTAACATTTTTTGGTAATGAAAGAAAGTTGTCTTAATGGATGTAATTTTGTACTAGTAAGTTGATGAATGATGTGTTAATGAATTATTCATGAATGTTGTGTGTTAATGAATTTTATGTGTTAATGAATGTTATCATGTGATTATAATGATTGAATGTTATATTTCAAAAATGGATGAATGAATGAATGTTATTAGATGTTAATGGGGAATTTAGAGTGATGTAAGGGGGGGGGGGGGAGGGGCCAAATGAGCTTACACCTTCACATGGTTGGCCTTGCTAAGTAGAGAATATTAAACTATTCTCAAAACCAAGTGAAGCTCAAACTTTAAAGATAAGCTTAGAGTTAATAGTGACAGCCAATTAGCAAGTCAAAATGAAGTTCATCATTATAGGTATCTTGCATTCTCAATGTTTGGAGCATTATTAAAAGCATTGTTATAAACATTTATTTCTATTATGACCTCTATGCATATCGACACTCTATCACTGGTTTTTTGCACACTTTACTAATCACTGTTATGTATTGCTAATGCATTATAGCAACATTGTCTTTAAGCCCACTTGACCATTATTTTTTCAATAAGGTTCTTGTGATTGTCACTTGATGTCCTTTTGGCCTCTAATTTTCCCCATATGATACTTTACTGTGTTCCTATTAGGTAGCTTTTTTTGCTCTTTATGATAATCATTTACAAACTCACCATGCTATATATTCATGATGAAAAAATAATAAAATGATACCTCTATATTATGGTTCTTGCCATCCCTCTCTAAAATGTGACTCCTCTGTCAAAACAAAGACTCCATCTCTATTCTTGAAAACACGCCTTCATCATTTATTAGGACAGTGCTTTAACATAGTTCCCAGATAATTGTGACTGATTTTTTTTATGGCCTTCGACCGATCTTGTTGACTTTGCTACATCAAGAATGGTGAACAACCATCTTCCTCATTGATCCTATCATTTCATTATTTTGTATCAATGTTTTTTCACCATTAACTTTGTATAGCAAAACCCTTGAGCAATCACTATTTTTTCACTTCCATTACATCTTTGTCCTGCATTCGTTGTTATTGTTGTATCATCTTAAAATGGAAGCACTTCCATGTTAAGAGCATTTATCCCTTTGAGTAAGTGGTTTGGGGTCATGTCGAATGCCTTGAATGGATATTCGACTTGGATCTAGCTTTTCCCCCTGTTCTACCCCATTTTCCACTTCTTCCTAGCATTTTCTTCCATCCTGAACTGTGAACTTGAGATTCTTGACCATAAGGTCAAGGTCGACCTTTTTAGGTCAAGGTCGACCTTGACCCTAACCTAGTCAGGGTCAACCTCAACCCTGACCTATTCAAGGTCGACCTTGACCTTGACCCTAGGGTCTAGGATCTTTAGGGTTAGCCTTTGGTTGCGGGATTTCATCAAAAATTGGTCTTTTCCCTCTTCGAGGCCACTATTTCTTTGATTAAGTGTTGAATTCTCAAATTAATATTTGAGGTGGACCTTTCTTGATATTTGTATAGGATTCCTAATTTATTATTGGAGATTATCCTTTCTTGAGTTTTGTGCCTAATACTCAAATTAACTTTGGGGTTGGCCTTAGCTCAAATTTTGTGACAAGGCTCTTAAATAATTATTTTATTTATATATTAAAGGTGGTCCCCTCCTAGAGTTTTGTGTCAAGACTTTAATTTAATTGCCTTTCCATGTGCACCTCTCTAGAGTTTTGTGCCATGGGCCCTTAATTATTATTTTCTACGAGGCCCCTCTTGTGCCCTAGATCACTATAAAAGGGAGCCTTCCTCTCTCATTTCATCCATTCTCACCAAGCAATCTTTCAAGCTCTCAAGTGCAAGCAAGCAAGAAGATCAAGCATTCAAGCATTCAAGCATCCAATTCTTCAAGGAGATCCATTAGAATCCATTGAAGGATTCAAGCTCTATGGAGCTCTCTTGTTGAAGATTCTTCCAAATCTATTCAAGCCTCTTCCTAGTTTAAGATCCATTCAAGATTGGTTTTGAAGATCTAAAGACAATTGATTGGAGACATCCTATATTTGATTCTACATTCATCCATTCTTGTGGATTCAAGGATTTGAATCCTCCACAAGGGTTTCAACTCAAGCAAGGTGAATTGTTCCATTTACTTTGTTTACTCCAGCAATTTCAATTCAATTTCAAGGTTAATTCCTAAATTGGGGTTTGACTAAGGAAAACCCCCCAAACAAACAACCAAAAACCCTCTTTTTCTTCCAGGTACAGGTGCAGAACTTCAGATCTGAGAGTAGATTTGGATACCATTTTTGCCAAACTTTTGAGATCCATGAACAAAGTCAAAGTCGACCTTCATTTTCCTGAGGTCATCCTTGACCTTTTAAAAGGTCAAAGTCGACCTGATCAAATTTGGGAAAAAGATTTTTGGGTTTTGTAGATCTCACAATTTCAATTCAAGAGAGGAAGAATTAACAGTTTTTGAGATCGTTTGACAAGGTTTTCAATCGATTCTTTTTCGGAGGTAAGTACCTTTATTTTTTAATTTCAATATTAATCATCTATATTTACTTTCTATATCAATACAATTTCACGTAAGTATAAAATATTGATTTTGGGGTCTCTTTTATGTGCAAATCATTGTTCTAGGACCTCATACACAATTTTATCCTTTACAATTGCAACATTACTTACTACTGTTCTTACTACACTCTTCACATTCTAAAACAAATCACTATTTTATAATGTTGAGCACATCTTTGTTCTTTGATTGTGAATACCACAATGTTCTTTGACAGTGTACACATCACTATTTTTTGAAACCTCTTTGTTCATTGTCAATCCATCTATAAACACTGATTTGTTTGTATATGTTGTTGTCCTATAGACATTAAACCATGGGAATGATGAGGACATTGATGAGTTTCTTGTCCTTTTGACAATGACTATCAATTCTCAACTAATGAAAATTTAAACAGCTAATTAATGAATGGTCTCGTATTATTACCTTTTTAGTTTTTAAAGCACAATGTCATGTTTTAATATTGTGTAGTTTTTTTCTTATGTCAAAGTATTATTTTACTATTCTAACATCACTATATGCTTTTGATTTGTTTATATTATTTCTTTGCAGGCCTTGGTGCACTTGGGGAAAAGTGTGATGAGGCAATGAGAAGAAATGATGTGAGGGAAATTGTTGTTACTAGTATGTATGCCCTTTTAATATCAACACTCAATTTCTTATTTTATATTTCCAAAGGTTCATTGCATTACATGATCTGTCTTAAGTTTCCAATTCATTATGTTTGTGAAGTCTTGTCATGCTTGTATTTCAATGCCAAAAGCACAACTTGGGTATTTTATGCTTGTACTATGATATTTCCATATCAAGTAGAGCCTCATATTCATAATTGCAAGGTTATATCAACATATCAGACACAACACTATATAACATCATTGATATCATCAGAGGGAGGTTCATTGTATAGCTTATATCAATACTTTAGGAAGAGCAGAGATCTCTATGAATATCTACAAATTGGAATATCTTAACTTTGCATAATTCCTAAAGTCATCAGATACAATAGTGATTTAATATCATATCCACATTATTATTTGTAGATTATACATATTAATCCAGATAATCTTAGCATTACCTATATATAGACCTAATCACCTTGCATATATCTAATTGTCAAATTAGAGATAGCAATGATATTGTCATATATATCTTATCAATTAGATAAGCTTAACATTTATAAGTGGTATCATAGATCATAATTCATAGTGTTAATTGAGACTTGGAGTGATGCAAAGCTTGACAACTGAAGGTGAATAAGCCCAATCAGACTTAATAATCTAAACTTTCATTCATCATAGGTTTCATTGTGACAGCCGATTGTATGGTTGTTGAAAGAGATTTATAATCTTGTGATATATCAATGATGAGAACATCAACAACATCAATACTCTCCTTGGTAATCACTAAACCAACTCACCAACATTATGGACCCTGGTTGGTTGCAATTTTGATGAATGTTGGTCGCATAGATAAAAGGTTTGATCTACAATTCTTCCAGGTAATTCAATTAGTAATTCAACCACTAAGGAGGTTAGAATTTTGACAACTATTTTTCTTGTCATATAATCGATGACAAAAAGTTTGACAATAGTTTTGGTCATCTGTTCGACCAATGGGTATCAAAAATTTGACTAATCCTCATTGAAAAATAGGGTAAAATTTATGAGTGATGGTACATCATCGTAGCTAATGACTTGTACAGGCAAGGTCTAGATGGTACCCTCCTTAGGTGTTTAGAACCTGATGAGTCTAAGTGTGCATTAGCTGAGGTGCACGAAGGCATATGTGTCTCTCACTTGAGCAGTCTGACACTGGCCTATAATCTTATTAGAGTTGGTTACTATTGGCCAAATATGGAAAAGGAAGCTACGCAGTATGCCAAGTCTTGCAAACAGTGTCAACTACATGGAAATTTGATTCACTCTACAGCCAAGGAGTTAATTCCCTTCATCACTTTCTAGCCATTTCAACAATGGACCTTCAATTTGTTGGGTTAGATTGATCATTCTTCATCGCATGGACACAAGTTCATCATCACTGCTACAAATTATTTTACCAAGTGGTTCAAGGTAGTACCTCTTACCATAGCAAATGGAAAATATGTATCCATGTTTATACTCAACTACATCATCTATAGGTATGGTGTACCCTCCTCTATAATCACTTACAATGGGGAGAAGTTTAAGAATAAGGATTTGAAGGATCTATGCTCTAAGTTTAAAATCATGTAGCACTAGTCTTACATCTATTATCCCTAGGGTAATGGATAGGCAGAAGCATCAAACAAAGTGATCCTCAAAATCCTACACCGCACAGTTCACAAATTTGGATGAGATTGGAATCTCCAAATCAATCTGGCTCTATGGGCTTATCAAACAAGTATACAAACATCGATAGGGGCCACACCTCTTTCTTTAGTTTACAGAGTAGATGTTGTGCTACCAATTGAGGTTGAGATTCCTACTCTATGAGTCCTTCTAGAAGGCCTCATCACTGATGATGATAATAGAATATCTCGGCTGCAAGAGCTAGAACTACTAGATGAATGTTGGCAAGTGGAATTCAATCACCTCAGAGCATACTAGAAATGGATTTCAAAGAGCTATAACAAGAAGATCAGACCAAGGGATTTCCAAGTGGGTGATCTCATCTAGAGAGAGAACCCTAAGAATCAACAGCAACGGATCCATAAGGGAAAATTTGAGCTGAATTGGCTTGGTTTGTATATTGTTACCACGGTGTTTGGTTATAGCACCTATCAACTCTCCACCATTGAAGGAGAATAACTTAAGGAGCTGATCAATGACCTACATCTGAAATGATTCTACAGCTGAGACATCTTTAGAATGCTCCATGTACATAGTAAAATCCTAAAAAATCCTAAAAATTGCAAAATATCCTAAAAAAATCTATTATCCTGGTGAAAACATGGTAAACATGCACCTTGATAATATCAACAAAAAAATTTGAAAAAATATAAAAAAAAGGAAAAAAAAAAGTGTCATTGATGAAAACCTAGCAAACAGGCATCATGGTAGCAAAAAAAAAAAGGGAATTTCTGCCAAGAAGATGAAAACTTGGGAAATAGGTTCCTCTTGTTCTACAATGCTATATCCATTGCAATATCACTTGGCTCTATACAGTTTCTCTTTTCTTTCTCGCTTTCCTACTTTAGTAGACTCTAAAGCTCAAAGATGCTAGGATGGGGGATATCAAATTGAACCTATATTGTCACTAACACCTCTACCTCCATCTCCACATTCCTATAGAAAACCCTCTGAGGACAAGAAACCTTCTATCGTCTCTCCTCAAACAATCTATGATGGTGCCTTTGTATAGGCCACGACACCACTAGAGAATGAGGATGAAAATATAGCTATTATAGCTTGGATTTATAGAGGGGAGGACACACCTGAGCAAGTCACTCCAACTCATGAAATAGAACCTAAACAATATGGCACAGGCTTCGAGCTCATGAAATGCTCTGGCTATAAAGGGAATGGCCCTATAGGGGTGAACAACAAAGGATTGCTTGAACCACTTGAAGCTATAGGTCAATAAACAAGAGACACTATTGGTTTAGGCTTCAAGAAGATCCCATTTCACTTAGGGATTAATAATTTTGTGTCAGAACTAGATCACCAACCGGAACCTGAAGGCACATCTACAACTAAGAACTCAGAGGATAGTTCTGATGAGGATACTTTTCCTTATTCTATTCCTCTAGATCTTCTCATGCTCTTTGTTGAGCCAGATGTTGTTGTACCACATGTCAGTAAGATAGAGACTAATAGTGGTTTAGATGACACCGCCTCAGTCACTCCACTAACATAAGAGTAGTTGAGAAAGATGAAAACTGCTCATCCTGGTTATCAGCATGAATTGTGTGTGCCATCACATTTCCAAAAGTGGTTCAAACAAGAACAAATGCAATGAACAACCACTACTACAAGAGATGAACAAGAATCAGATGGTGTCGTGAGTAGTGACGAAGTACCTATCTTAAGCATTATCGACTTGCATGAGTATGAATTTGATTCTCTTTTTGATGTGACCTTTGACAAGGATGTAGATATTGTACATGCATTTGAGAACCTTCTCAAAGTAGGTGAAGGGTCTAGTGTTAGGACTAACAAGTTTGATTCCACCGGTGTTAACTTTCCCCCTACTATGGATGTGAGGATTCAAAGGATGAGATCTCTTTAGGTGTCAACTTTCTTGTCCAGGTTTTCAATGATTAGACTATGAACACACTAGAACCTATCACTTATCTTCCACTTCGCCATCTCGAGCTAATAAATTTGAACTCTTCCTCCCCATCCAATGAAGTCCTTATGTTCCAAAATGAGTATGCTCTTTCCTACTACCTTAAATTTGTCAAACTAGTAATGTCCTCCACCAGTGAAGATAGTGTCAACATGATTGAGGCTGATATCAAGTATCTTAGTCACAAAATTAAAAGAAAAAAGAATAGGCACTCTGAATGTGAAAACCACATTGTGGCAATATTAGAACCAAAAAAAAGTAAAAATAAATGATGTATCCAAGGGTGAAAACCTCTTTGTGGTGCTTGAGGATGGGATACTTGATACGCTTCCAAGTCATTTTTAGGAACGGTCATCATTGTTGATTGAACCTGCTCAACTTGTGAACTTTCATATAGAAGCACAACCTCAGATCATTCATTTGGCACAGTTATTATCTGAAGAAGAAAAAGAGGAATCCATTACTTTCTTCTGGAGAAAAAAGATCAATTTTGCATGGACATACTCTGACATACCTGGATTGGATCCTAATCTAATCATGCATCACTTGTCCATTGCACCAAGCATTAAACTTGTTAAACAAAAGCTTCAAAAGATGCATCCATATGTGGTGTTATTGGTCAAGGCTAAACTGTAAAAAATTCTTAAAGTTGGCTTTATCAGAGAAATTGACTATGTGGAATGGATTTCCAACATAGTTCTAGTAGCTAAACATGACAAATCCATCTGAGTCTGCACAGATTTTTGGGACTTGAGAAAGGCATGTCCTAAAGAATACTTTTTGTTGCTTAACATTGACATAATTGTGGACATGACGGTTGGTTATGAAATATGCTCACTAATGGATGGTTTCTCTAGCTATAACCAGATAAGAATCACACCAAAAGATCAAGAGAAAAGTGCCTTCACATGTGCATGGGGGACTTTCTGTTGGAACGTCATGCTCTTCGGGCTCAAAAATGTTGGGGCTACATATTAGAGAGTTGTTACCACTATCTTCCATGACATGATGCATAAGACAATGGAAGACTATGTGGATGATACCTTAGCTAAGAGCACGCAATGGAAGACACACCTTGTAGATCTAGGTCCTATACTAGATCGCATGGAACAGTTTAGCCTATGGCTCAATCTGAAGAAGTGTGCATTTGAGGTTATATCTAGAAAACTACTTGGTTACATCATCTTTGCAAAAGGCATAGAAGTGGATCCTAAGAAGGTCCAAGCCATCATGGAAATTCCTCTTCCATGAAACATTAGTCATATGAGAGGACTCCAAGGCTGATCATAGTCTATCTAGAACTTCATCTCACAACTAACTAACAAGTCAAGACCCTTCACTAAGACTTTACACAAGGGTGTGACATACAAATGGAATGAAGACTATGATAAAGGACTCACATAGATCAAGAAGTACCTTGCAAGTCTACCAATAATGATGCCTCCTATTCTTGAGAAGCTGCTCATTCTTTACATCTCTACTACAAAAACATCATTGGGTGTCCTATTAGCTCAAGAAGATCAAAATAATAAAGAAAGAGCTATTAACTACATCAGTAGGACACCAGTCTCATATGAAATGAACTACTCTATCATAGAGAAGGCTTGCCTAGTGGTGGTTTTTTCTTCACAAAAACTATGAGACTACATACTTGCTCATACTACATGCCTCATTTCTAAGATTGATCCCTTAAAGTATTTTCTCAGCAAGGCTTCTCTCATAGGTAGACTGGAAAAGTGGGTCATGATACTCAGTGAGTTTGATATCAAGTATGTAGAAAGGAAAGCCATCAAAGTACAAGCAATTGAAGATCAGTTTGTGGAGGCACCTCTCCCAGATCATCAACCATTGAGTATTGAGTTTCTAGATGAGTCCATATTGCTTCTCACACATCAATCATGGACTATGTTCTTTTTTGGATCATTCACCCAATAGGGGTCAAGTAACAAGATACTGCTCATCACGCCACAAAAGTACTCTTTACCCAAAGCATACAAGATGTTGTTTCCTTGTACAAATAAGATCATTGAGTACAAAGCTCTAATCAATGGCATGAAGATAGCTATCGAATGGTGTGTGGATGAACTCAAAGTCTTCGGGGACTCACAACCAGTCATCAATCAGGTCAATGACAGTTATCAAAAAAAGGATGAAAAATTGGTGCCCTACAAATGGATGGTCAATGATCTTTGAAATTATTTTGCACATATCACATTCCAATAGGTTCCAAGGGTAGATAACAAAGAGATTGATGCAATGGCTACTCTTTCTTCTATGCTATAGATGCCAAAGAATGACTTTTAACATGAATTCCTATTGGAAATGTTACTCTACCCAACCTATGATACCCCTATATCTCAGATGATCTATTTAGTCATTGGACACGATTCATCCCGCTACCACCACATATACTCCTACCTCTATGATGAGATTATTCCAGATACTTACACCTAGAATGAGAAATGTCACTTAATCTGCAGTGCTTCATGGTACATCATCGTAGCTAATGACTTGTATAGGTGAGGTCTAGATGGTACCCTCCTTAGGTGTTTAGAACCTGATGAGTCTAAGCGTGTGTTAGTTGAGGTGCATGAAGGAATCTATGGCTCTCACTCAAGTAGCCTGACACTAGCCTGTAAGCTTATTATAGTTGGTTACTATTGGTGAGATATGGAAAAGGAAGCTATGTAGTATGCCAAGTCTTGCAAACAGTGTCAACTACATGGAAATCTAATTCACACTCCAACTGAGTTAATTCCCTTCATCACTTTTTGGCCATTTCAATAATGGGTCTTTGATTTGGTGGGTCATATTAATCCTTCTTCATCACATGGACATAAGTTCATCATCACTACTATAGATTATTTCACCAAGTGGGTCAAGGTAGTACCTCTTACCATAGCAAATGGAAAATTTGTAGCCATGTTCAAACTTAACTACATCATCTGCAAGTATAGTGTACCCTCCTCCATAATCACTGACAATAGGGGTTAGTTTAAGAATAAGGATCTGAAGGAGCAATGCTCTAGGTTCAAAATCACATAGCACTAGTCTTCCATCTATTATCCCCAAGGTAATGGACATGTAGAAGCATCAAACAAAGCGATCCTCAAAATCCTGCACCGCACAGTTCACAAATTTGGATGAGATTGGCATCTCCAAATCAATCCATCTCTATGGGCTTATTGAACAAGTATATGGACACCGATAGGGGCCACACCCTTTTCTTTTGTTTATGGAGTAGATGTTGTGCTACCAATTGAGTTTGAGATTCCTACTTTGTGAGTCTCTCTAAAAGGCCTCATCATTGATGATGATAACAGAATATCTCAGTTGCAAGAGCTGGAACTACTGGATGAACATCGGCAAGTGGTGTTTGATCACCTCTAAGCATACCAGAAATGGATGTCAAAGAGATATAACAAGAAGGTTAGACCAAGGGATTTCCAAGTGGGTGATCGCATCCTAAGAGAGAACCCTAAGAATCAACAACAACGGATCCAGAAGGGAGAATTTGAGCCGAATTGGCTCAATCCGTATATTGTTACCATAGTGTTTGGGTCTGGTGCCTATCAACTCTCCACCACTAAAGGAGAACAACTTAAGCAGCCGATCAATGCCCTACATTTGAAATGATTCACAACTGAGACATCTTCATAATGCTCCATGTACATAGTAAAATCTTAAAAATTGCAAAGTATCCTAAAAAAATCTATTATCCTAGTGAAAACTGAGTAAATAGGCACTTTGATATTATTAACAAAAATAATACAAAAAAAAATTCAAAAAAATTGGAAAAAAAATACAAAAACTGTCATTGATGAAAACCTAGCAAACAGGCATCATGGTAGCAAAAAAAAATAGAAATTTTTGCCAAGAAGGTGAAAACTTGGTAAACAAGCGCCTCTTGTTCCGCAATGCTATATCTATCACAACATCGCTTGGATCTGTAAAATTTCTCTTTGCTTTCCTATTGTCCTACTTTAGTTTTCTCACTCATGCACATGCTCTCAGTTACCTTCAAGACTCTTCTCGATTCTACATGGATTGAAACTAGTCATACTCTAAGGGCAACCTTCCTGGTCTAAGGGGCACTATCCTATTACTTTTAGGAATCTTCCTCGCATCAATCACCAGTGGTTCTCACTGTGTCCACCTACTGATGCCTAGCTATCATTGAGATCTCTCTACTTGAGAATATCCCTCACGTCAGTCACTAGTGGTTCTCACTGCGTCTATCTACTATTGTTGTACTGATGAGATTTCTCACAAATGATGTTTATTTCTGATTCGACATCAATTCTCTTAAATTAAAATTGAATTTCAAAATCTCTAAGACATGTTGAGCTTTTCTTTTGTGTGTTTATCTTTTCTCTTTCTCATTCCTTCTCGAGCAACTCTAGGACGTCTATCTTGACTGAGAGATGCAAAGATTGGGGGCATGATCATTTTCTTTTCTTTCTATTTTTTGGTTTAGTTCCAATTATCCAATGGATCCATATCAAAGGGGTGTCCACTATGAGAGCCTCCACCTCATGTTTGATGGCCATGTGTACCTCAACTCCTTTTATATGGAAACCTTGGTGAGGTCAGTTCTTCTCCTTGTCTATTTGAGTAACTTCCTTCTACTACAAGTGAAATCTCAATGCTCATCCTGTGAAGTGAATGTAAGGGTCACTATGAGAATCCTTAACATACTTATCAATCACTTAGCAAAAGGAGGAACTCTTGTGTGTCTGATGTGTTTTTATGCAAGAAACATTATGGTCATCCTAGAAACTACTCTTTGATGGTTATGTTCACTTGCTAAATCAAAAGGAATAGGTGGTCTAGTCATTCTGGCTTCTTGTGACTTAATGCTTACACCTCATTCTGACAAACCTAAGACTAATTTCATATTCATATTCTCATGATTTCCATGTTAGTGAGGGATGTATGACATCTTTGGACTATCCTATAACAAAATCTTTGTGATGAAAAATATCTAATGGGTCTAACAACCAAGTCCTAGGGATTGCATCTAGCTTAGGATTGCATTTTCATTCTAGACTTGCATTGCGACATCATTTCAATGATCATTTCATTGCATTCTCCTAGATTTGTACAATAAGGGGTTCTCATTTTACATCTTGATGTCATCATGACTGCACAAGTGTTTGATCCTCACTCTCGATCTTCAAAGAAGTTATTTTGGTTAGTATCTGTCATACATTGTGACACCTTGCATGAGATGTTAGTACCATATACATTCCATTTACATATTTCATTCACAAGGTGCATTATCATAAATCATCTACATACATACATATCTACATCTAAAAATACATAATGTTGCCCAAAAATTCCCTACCCATCCATTTTTGGTCATAGGCTAATTTAAGCTCCATCCCTGGTCTGCATATTTTACCCTGTTGAGCCCCTAAAATTTTTATGGCCTTGTGTCTTGTTTTCTGGCCTTTGCAGTCTCTTTTAGCCCCTAGAATACAAGTTTGAATTTGAAAAAGTAGCTGTTGGCCCCAAAAAATCCCTAAGACCCTACGGCCTTTTTGTTTCACGGTTACCTTTTTGGCCACTTAAGTGATTTCTATTTTCACGTGCTCTTTATTTTCTAACTGGTCATGAGTTCTCAATTTCCTATCAAGTTAAATCTTAGAAAAGATCTATGATCATCATTATACCGCTGAGAAGATGTGCTCGAAGGTTAAAATCACAATGTAATGATGGTCATTGATCTTCTTTTCAGTGTGGTGCTTCTATGTCAGTGGGTCCACTGTCACGTAGTTTGAGGTGTACATTTCTTATTGGTCAAAGGGGCTGGTGATGTGGTGCCATGTCAGAGTGGGCCCAGCATGTTGTCTTTCTTGAGGATCTACAGTTGTTGTATGATCACATGGAATATTCTTGGCCCATGCAATCATACATCAACCATTGATCTTGCTTTATCTCCAGGCCCTGTCAGGTGGGTCCTCTTGTTCCGACGTGCTCGCATTTTATTGACCAGCTGGATTATGATGTGGAAACCTGTCAGTGGGCCCATGGTCTTTGGCTTATGTGGTAGGTTCAAATCCAAGAAAGATCTACGGTTGTCATTATACCATTGAAGTAATATACATGATCTTTAGCATCGTGATATAACAACAACCATCTGATGAAAGATTTAGTATGTCATGGGTCCAATGTGCTACCTAGCGCTGACATGCTTGATTCTTATTCACTACTGGGTAGAATAGTTGGCATTTGTCAGTGGGTCCAATCGTCAGGGGATTCATAGAGTTGATGAAGATCTACGATTGTCACATGATCGCAAGGGATCTTCTGAGGCCATGCGATCATGAGACCACCATCCAATGCAGAGTCAGGATTCTTTCTTAAGTGAGGTGCCAGTCATGTTGAAGTGTTCGCTTCTCATTGCTTCTAACTGATGAGTTGGCACTTGACTTTTCAAAGGGTCTCCCAACTATCACAAGGATGATCTGGGTCATTCATCTATCGAGAAAGGATAATATTGACTGCCACATTTTAAAATTAGACTAGCTAGCCATTATTTTCGAATTTAAATATTTTTACGAAGGTTTTTTCTTGATAGTTTCTTGCTGTTGGTCGAACGTGGTTATGGGTAGCTTAGAATTTATGTCTTCAGGATAGTTGTAGTTGGGAGGATGATGAGGAAGATCTGATGGTCATCGTGTATTATTTCTTAGGGTACCATGTTGATATTCTCGCACCAAAGAAACATTAAAAGGTGGCGCCACCGATGGCCTCCTGTACTTCAAAAAATACAAATCAAACCTGGACCAATTTTGAGCATTCATGGCAAGGCTGAGTTGCAGAAAGGGTAGATGGATCAAGGTGGCTTGTCCGTAGGTAGATGTAGTACAAGGATGGACATGCAAGATATGTGATCAGCCAGGATATTTTCAAAGACACATTTATAATCAGACATGACAGGGTTAGGGTTTGATTATTATATGTCAATTTATGTAACCCTAATTAGGTTTTGACTCCTACCTGTGTGCAAAGGGAGAGGTATATATTGTTTTGGAGTTTTTTTTGGGGGGGGAGTTGACAATTGAAAAGGAGGATTTTCCTTTCTTAGAATTTATCTGTGGCATTTCTTCTGCCCTCTGATTTTTGTAGTTTGTAACTTTCATTGATCGTTCAAATATTGCAAAGGTACTTTGTGACATTTTCTCTGTCCCTATCCCTTCTTGTCTAAATTTTCTCTTATTGAGTTGAGTATATGTATGTTTTTTAGTGATATCTTAGGGTTCTTGATCCATCTTTCTTTCTGCAGTTTATGTGTATGCCTGTGAATGATTTGATTTGAATGCACTTGTGGGTATACTTCCACCCCTGGCAATCTGTCTCATTCCTATACCTAATTGCAGAGGTGAATGTCACTTTGCAAGTTATAGTTTGTGTCTAAGTTCTTAGGAGTGCTATTGCCAGGTGAAATTTCTCTATTTCCCTGCATAGCATCTCTCTATTACAAACCCTTCTATGAAATATTGATGCAAGCCTATTCAGTGAGTTGCGATCTCCTAGACCTGAGTTTGTGTGCTGATTTCATCCTTTATACTACAATTCATCCCATATTTTCGATGTATCACCTAGTAGGTAGTTTTCTTTCAGTCATTTCCCTTTCAAGCATTCCTTCTATTCCTTTTCCCCTCAAAGTTTTACTTTCATGTCAAGAAGAAAATTAAGGTGATTATCCAAGAGGAACCAACCTAGAACTTGGAGGTCTCATCTCAGTTAGCATAGGTTCCACAACCTGGAGATGATTCCCATGTTATACTAGGTTATCAAGACCAAGAGAGCTTGAAACAAGGGTGCAAACTTAGTGTATAACAATTTTGTCACACCCAGTGGGACCGCAAAAGAATTTCATTGTTTGAAGATTATGCTATCTCTAATATATTGATTGCATAATACAGACCCTTTAAGGGTTGATATTCAAGTATATATGGTGACTCCACTGATTTCATAGATCCAGGCTAAACTTGTTCAAAGTTTATGAGAAAGATTGAGACTAGAAGCTCAAATCCTACTAAATTTTTAGAGTTTCCCTTAGAAGGAGGTTACAAAGGTAAATCAACTCAGAGAACATCTCCTACAAGGAGAGTACAATCTACACCTCCTAATACTTTAGAAAGGACACCTTTTCCCTTTCATCTCAGAAGAAGAGGGAGATCTCTAACTAGATATCTAGAAGAAGATTCAAATCCAATACCAAATACAACTCACACAATTGTTATTCAACAGGTTTTAGTTCCTACAACGGCTAGGTAGTTTGCTTTTGCACCTTTCAACCAGGGGAGCCCATTGAACTTTTCTCAACATCATGATATGCCCTTGGTGGCACTTAAGAGTCTACCTAATTTCACAGGTGAAGGAAAAACTACATCCTTTGAGCATATAAGAGATGTGACCACCATCTACAGTATACACAACATAACTCAAGAAGATGTAGCCACCAAGCTATTAGCAGCCTCTCTCAAAGGTAAGGCTCTTGTATGGTTTATAACTCTAACTGTTGGTTCCATTACTTCATGGGATGAGTTAGGAGATGCATTGAGTAAGCATTTTGAGGATAAATCAGACAACTTATCTCTAGTTGAGCAGTTGACAACCATTAAAAGAGACCCTCAAGAACAAATGATAGATTATAACAATAGATTCCTCAAGACATGGAATAGAATTCCAGTCTCAGTGAGGCCATCAGCTAATCATGCCTTCTTATATTTCCTACAAATTTTGAATGGTTAGATCTTTGTCATGATCCAATCTATGGGTGGTACCTCCTTGCCCCAAGCTTTTGACATAGCTGTTAGAGCTGAAAATTGTTTGATCCAAGCAGGTATGATAGCCGGAAGGCCACCCATGCCCATCTTTCCTAGCCTTCAGCCTGTTGCACCTCCACAAGTACCCCCATTTACTCCTATTCCCACCATATTAGCACCTTAGGCTAGTACTAGCAGTCAGGAGCTAAAAACAAGTTTCTCTCAAGAGTTGCAAGAAATCAAGAATAGTCAACAAACTAGTCAGCAAGAAATGACAAATGTGCTACAAACTTTGACTAAAGAGGTCACAAACCTAAAGAGGCAAGGGCAAGGAATCAAACCACCCTTTTAGCCACAAAGCCAAGGTCCTAATCAGCAATATCAGAATCAGGGACAGCCTTATCAACAAAATAGGCCACAATACCAAGGAGGTTATCAAGGGCAAAGACAAAATTTTAATCAAAGACCATTCCAACCATATAACCCTACACCTCTCAATTCTATGAATCCAGTTAGGGACATGGTTCCTAGTTAGAATAACATGGATATGGACAATGAATGGTGTTTCCCTTGTAATCAGCCTCATAATCAGGCTACATGTTCAAATGGATGGATGAACCAAGCACTAATGGTTCAAAATGCCTCACAGGCTCAATCAGAGGCTTCTTCCAGTGGATCGGTTCCTCAACCAGAACCACAAGATAATGAGACTACCCTCATCAATTGGGAGTAGCAATATTTCAATGGAGTCATTGGTGAACCTTCCATTGCTGCCAACACAAGGTCAAAGAGAACAGCTCAAGACATGGAGTGAGCAGACTCTAGGACCAAAGCCACTACATCTACAGAGTCAATGCAACAAGCTACTCCTATCACATTCAAGAAGGCTCCTATCATTACAAGCAAAGAGGGCCAGATTCTCAAAGAGGTAGAGCCCATCATAGTAAAAACACAACAAAGATTACACACTGTGACACCTTTCAACATTGTAGACAACATGAAGAAGGTGAACATTACCATGTCTATGTGGGACTCTTTGGCTATTCTAGGGCAGCCTGAGATTTTGAAGAAAGCTATGACTGAAATGACTACCCCTCAGCCTGTAAAAGAAGTTGCAAAGCCAGTGTTGGTCAACACTGATCAAGAAAAGGAGGCTCCAAGTTGCAATTCCAAATCCAATCCCATGCAAGGTAGGAACTCAAAACCACCTCCCTTTTATGTATCTTTAATTATTGGAAAATCCTTAGTACATAATTGTATGGTAGATAGTGGAGCTATTAGTACTGTAATGCCCAAAAATGTGGCTAAACAATTAGGACTTAAATATGAACCCCTCCAAAAGAAGGTTACACAACTTGATGGATCCTCAGTTAACACTATAGGTGTTTCTCAGGATACCAGTCTAATCCTCCATGCTAGTCCTAATTTCTCTATCCTACTTGATATATATATCATAGATCTCCCTGCTTTATTTTCCATATGTCTATCAAGGGAGTTCATAGCCAAAATAGGAGGCTACCTTTCTTCTGACTAGTCTCACATGCTTTTTCACACAAGATATGGTACCAAGGTTACCATTAAATTTGAATCATTGGTAGCACACCATATAGAGCCATATGTATCCAATACCATCAATGCAAGTTGCCTTATATTTGATGACAGTGATTTCCCAATTATCAGAGAAGAAAACACTAAGATGGAAAGTATCCCTGATATTTTCCTTGATGAACTAGAATCAGAAAAGGCTTTTGAAGCCCAAGAAAGTGTTATTTGGGATGCTAGTTTGGGAAGTTATTTAATACAAGAAAGTGGATCCATAGAGCCAAACCTTCTCAAAGTGGACATTGATTTAGAGGATTAGAGCAATCAGGTTTGGGAATTATTTTTTGATGGAGCTAGAAGTAGACATGGCTCTGGTGGTGGTGCTATGCTAGTGTCCCCAAAAGGAGAAAGGTACTATACAGCTTTCAGATTCAATTTCTCCTGCACTAGCAACACTATAGAATATGAAAGCCTTGTGAATGGACTAGAGTGGGCTAGGAAGAGAGGGCTCAAGGCCCTAAAGGTTTATGGTGATAGTGAGTTAGTAGTCAGCCAAGTGAGAGGGATCAATGCAACTAAAAATGACACTTTGAGAGCATACAAACACAGAGTTTGGGATGCAATTGAAGACTTTTGTGCTTTCAACATTGTTGCTATCCCTAGGAAGCTAAATCAAAATGCAGATAGATTAGCTGCTATTGGGTCTCAGTATGATATCCCCAATAGCATTTCAAAGGAGGATCCCCAACAGCATATCAAAGTGATTGTCAAACCTTCTATCGCTGATAATAATACTAATTGGCAAGTGTTTGACAATGATGAGCAAATTCTTCAATTCTTGTTTGAGGAGGATGTTTTCTCAAGGCATAATCAAGGTAGATTGTTGCAGAGCTATGGTGATCAAGTGATACAGCTTAAGTCTAATAAGATTCCTAGAGGTCTTGTCACCTTAGCGACTATCTTCAATAAGGATGATCAAGTCAAGAAGAATAAGGCTGACCTGGTAGTTCAACAAGAACATTGTGTTGAATTAGAGTTGGAACCAGGTAAAAGTTTACAATTTGGAAAGGTAAACACTGATTTGGAAAAGCAAGCTTACACCCAATTATTTAGAGAATTCAGTGATGTTTTTGCATGGCAATACAAAGACCTCAAAGGTTTTAATCTAGCCCTTGCTCAGCACATTATTGAATTAGAGCCTAATGCCAAACCAGTGAGACAAAAGCAAAGGCCTATTAATCCCAAGCTTGAGCTGCTTATGCATAAAGAAGTGCTTAAATTGATAGAAAGTGGTATCATCTACCCCATCAAGCATACTAGTTGGGTTTCCAATCTTGTTCCTATAAGGAAGAAGAGTGGGGAGTTGAGGTTATGTGTTGACTTCAGGGATCTTAACAGGGCCTCTTTAAAAGACCACCATCCATTACCCTCTATGGAACAAATCTTACAATGTGTCTCTGGATCCGAGAGATTTTCATTATTGGATGGCTATTTAGGATACAATCAGATCCTAGTTAATGAGGAGGATCAATATAAGATTGCATTTACAACCAAGTGGGGAACTATGGCTTATCAAAAGATGCCCTTTGGTTTGTCAAATGCAGGTGCTACTTTTCAAAAGGCAATGGATATGGCCTTCAAAAGCCTCATGTACAAATTTGTATTGGTCTAGTTGGATGACATAACTATCTACTCTAAACATGCAGTAGATCATATCAAACATCTGAGGAAAATCTTTGAAAGATGTAGAGAGTTTGGGATATCTCTTAATCCCAAGAAATGTGTATTTGTAGTTCATGAAGGAAAATTGTTGGGATATATAGTATCCAAAAGAGGAATTACAGTAGACCCTAAGAGAATTGCAGCCATCCTAGAGCTACCATTGCCACATCATAAGAAAAGTCTCCAATCTTTCATAGGAAAGATTAATTTTGTTAGGCATTTCTTGCCTAATATTGCAGATTTATCGAAGCCTTTAACAGCCATGTTAAAGAAGAGTTCAATTTTCAACTGGACTAAAGAAGGCAAAGCCAATTTCCAAGCTATCAAAGAGGCCTTGACTGAGGATCCTTCTCTCTTAAACCCAAATTTCAGTAATGATTTTATCCTTTATGCTTATGGAGGTCATGATGCTATATCTTCTATGTTGACTCAAGAAAATTTAGAAGGGTTGGAGCAGCCTATTGCTTTCTTCAGCAAAGGTTTAGAAGAGTATGAACAAAGGTACTCTTTTATAGAAAGACATGTACTTGTTGTGGTGAAGAGCCTTAAAAAATTTAGATGTTTATTGACCCATAACAAGGTACACTTGAAATTTACTCATCCAAGTGTCAAAGAATTTTTGCTTTCCAAAGACCTAAATGAGAAAAGAGCTAGTTGGATTACCAAGGTAATGGAATATGACATTGATATCCAAACCACCAAGCTGGTTAGAGGAAAAGGTCTCTGTGAGCATTTGGTAGGGGATGAAAGTCCAAAGAAATCAAAACAAATAGATACATCTCTGGTTGTTCATTCTACAAAAGAACAGGCCAAGGCATCAGGTTGGTTGCCTAACATGATTCATTACTTAAAGATAGGACAATGTCCTGCAGGCCTAGATTCAGCAAAAAGAAGATATTGTAGGTTACAATATGTTCCTTTTGTGCTGATAGATGAGGTTCTTTTTAGAAAGGATCACAATGGTGTCCTTTTAAGATGTATTGATTTAGAAAAGATGGCTGAAGTCCTATTTGAATTTCATGATGGACCTTCTAGAGGTCACTTTTCTCCTAGGACTACTACTTTTAAAATCATGAGGGCTGGATACTATTGGCCATCTATCTTTAAGGACAGTCATGATTATGTGAGAAAATGCATCAAATGTGTTATGTTTGTAGGAAAAGAAAAACTTGCAGCTCTACCCCTTCAACCAATCAGAACAGAGCAACCATTCATGAGATGGAGCATAGACTTTATTGGTATGATCAACCCTCCATCTAGTGTAGGACACAAGTGGATAATCATTGCAACTGATTATTTCAATATATGGACAGAGGCATTTTCCTTAAAAGAATCAAATGAGAGTGTTGTCTTAAGTTTTTATGATGATATAATTCATAGATTTGGCACTCTAGACTCCATAATATCAGGTAATGCATTAACATTCACAGGCCTTAAAGTCTCAAAATGGGCAATCAAAAATGGCCTCTATCTGAATACAAGTTCAAACTACTACCCTCAAGGCAATGGCTTGGCAGAATCAACTAATAAGAACTTGATTAGGATAATCAAGAAGACTCTACAGGATAATCAAAGGGATTGGCATGCTAAATTGAAGTCTGCCTTATGGTTGGATAGGATTACCCCAAAGAAGATCATTGGGAATTCTCCTTATGCATTGGTATATGGTAAAGAGGCTAAGTTTTCCATTTTAACTGAATTTATAGCTTTGGACTTAGCTACTCAATATGCCCTGTTTGAAGGAGGAGATCCCTTAGAAAATCAGGTATGCTCATCTAATGGAGTTAGAAGAACTCAGAGAAAAATCCATGAAGGACATGGAGTTCCATCAAGTTCAGATAAAGAAATTTTTTGATAAAAGAGCCAGAGCCAGAGACTTCAAAGTTGGAGATGTAGTTCTCAAATTGGATGAATTCAAATCAAAGCCTGGCAAGCACACAAAGTTTGATTCCTTTTGGGGTGAACCATTTGTTATTACAGATTGCAAGGGGCCTAATGCTTTTCAGCTGTCAACTCTTGAAGGAGATGCCTTGCCAATTTCAGTTAATGGATTCCACTTGAAGCCTTGCTTTGAGGTTAATCCTTCCTTGTAAATCTCTGTGAATATGTTTCCTATTTTCTGTTCTTTCTTTCTAGTTTAGTTTCCTGCTTTCCAAGAAGTGCCCGCGCACAGTTCTGTCATTCAGCTCAAGGTCTCTCTCTGTCAAGCAAGTTTTATATTTCTGAGATGACTCCTATGCCCAATGGATTGCCCAAGGCCACTGGTTTCAATGTCTAGCAAGCTAACATCTAGCAGAAATAGCCAAAATGTTGCCCAAAAATTCCCTACCCATCCATTTTTGGTCATAGGCTGGTTTAAGCTCCATCCCTGGTCTGCATATTTTACCCTGTTGAGCCCCTAAAATTTTTATGGCCCTGTGTCTTGTTTTCTGGCCTCTGTAGTCTCTTTTAGCCCTTGGAATATAGGTTTGAATTTGAAAAAGTAGCTTTTGGCCCCAAAAAAACCCTAAGACCCTACGGCCTTTCTGTTTCATAGTTACCTTTTTGGCCACTTAAGTGATTTCTATTTTCACGTGCTCTTTATTTTCTAACTGGTCATGAGTTCTCAGTTTCCTAGCAAGTTAAATCTCAGACAAGATCTATGATCATCATTATACCACTGAGAAGATGTGCTCAAAGGTTAACATCACAATGTAATGATGGTCATCGATCTTCTTTTCAGCATGGCACTTCTATGTCAGTGGGTCTACTGCCACATAGTCTGAGGTGTACATTTCTTATTGGTTAAAGGGGTTGGTGATGTGGTGCCATGTCAGAGCGGGCCTAGCGTGTTGTCTTTCTTGAGGATCTATGGCTATTGTATGATCGCATGGAATATTCTTGGCCCATGTGATCATATGTCAACCGTTGATCTTGCTTTATCTCTAGGCCCTATCAAGTGGGTCCTCTTGTTCCGATGTGCTCGCATTTCATTGACCAGCTGGATTATGATGTGGAAACCTATCAGTAGGCTCGTGGTCTTTGGCTTATGTGGCAGGTTAAGATCCAAGCAAGATCTATGGTTGTCATTATATTGTTGAAGCAATTTGCATGATCTTTAGCATCGCGGTATAACAACAACCGTCTGATGAAAGATTTAGTATGTCATGGGTCCAATGTGCTACCAAGCGCTGACATGCTCAATTCTTATTGGCTGCTGGGCAGAACAATTGGCGCTTGTCAGTGGGTCCAGTCATCAGGGGATTCATAGAGTTGATGAAGATCTACGATTGTCATGTGATCACAAGGGATCTTCTGAGGCCATGTGATCATGCGACCACCGTCTGATGCAGAGTCAGGATTCTTTCTTAAGTGAGGTGCTAGTCGTGATGAAGTGTTCACTTCTTATTGGTTCCTACCGATGAGTTGGTGCTTGACTTTTCAAAGGGTCTCCCAACTATCACAAGGATGATCTGGGTCATTCATCTACCAAGAAAAGATAATATTGATGGCCATGTTTTAAAATTAGACCAGCTAGCCATTATTTTCAAATTTAAATATTTTTACGGAGGTTTTTTCTTGATAGTTTCTTGTTGTTGGTCAAACACGACTGCGGGTAGCTTAGAATTTATGTCTTCAGGACAGTTGTAGTTGGGAGGATGATGAGGAAAATCTGATGGTCATCATGTATGATTTCTCAAGGTACCATGTTGATATTCTCACACCAAAGAAACATTAAAAGGTGGCGCCACCTATGGCCTCCTGTACTTCAAAAAATACAAATCAAACCTGGACTAGTTTTGAGCATTCATGGCAAGGCTAAGTTGCAAAAAGGGTAGATGGATCAAGGCGGCTTGTCCCCAAGTAGATGTAGTACAAGGATGGACACGCAAGATATCTGATCAGCCAGGATATTTTCAAAGACACATTTATAATCAGACATGACAAGGTTAGCGTTTGATTATTATATGTCAATTTATGTAACCCTAATTAGGTTTTGACTCCTACCTGCGTGCAAAGGGAGAGGTATTTATTGTTTTGGAGTTTTTTTTGGGGGGGGGAGTTGACAATTGAAAAGGAGGATTTTCCTTTCTTAGAATTTATCTGTGGCATTTCTTCTGCCCTCTGATTTTTGTAGTTTGTAACTTTCATTGATCGTTCAGATATTGCCAAGGTACTTTGTGACATTTTCTCTATCCCTATCCCTTCTTGTTTGAATTTTCTCTTATTGAGTTGAGTATATGTATGTTTTTTAGTGATATCTTAGGGTTCTTAATCCCTCTTTCTTTCTATAGTTTATGTGAATGATTTGATTTGAATGCACTTGTGGGTATACTTCCACCCTTGGCAATCTGTCTCATTCGTATACTCGATTGCAGAGGTGAATGTTGGTTTGTAGGTTATAGTTTGTGTCTAAGTTCTTAGGAGTGCTATTGCCTGGTGAAATTTCTCTCTTTCCCTGCATAGCATCTCTCTATTGCAAACCCTTCTATGAAATATCAATGCAAGCTTATTCAGTGAATTGCGATCTCCTAGACCTAAGTTTGTGTGCTAAGTTCATCCTTTATACTGCAATTCATCCCATATTTTCGGTGTATCACCTAGTAGGTAGTTTTCTTTCAGTCATTTCCCTTTCAAGCATTCCTTCTATCCCTTTTCCCCTCAAAGTTTTACTTTCATGCAAGAAGAAAATTAAGTTGATTATCCAAGAGGAACCAGCCTAGAACCTGGAGGTCTCATCTCAATTAGCATAGGTCCCACAACCTGGAGATGATTCCCATGTTATACTAGTTTATCAAGACCAAGAGGGCTTGAAATAAGGGTGCAAACTTAGTGCATAACACATACACATGTGCATTTCATCCATACATAAAGGAAAGCATTTACTTTTCGTGCATACATAAAATAAAACATGTGCATTTTGTTACATATTCATACATATTAATACATTTACATCTGCCCATTTAATCATATAGGAAACATCTCATAAAGCATAAACATCCAAAGTAGATATGACACATGCAATGATACCAAAAGCTGAGCTCATATATATATATATATATATATATATATATATATATATATATATATATATATATATATATATATATATATATATATATATATATATATATATATATATATATATATATATATATATATATCTTGAAGTATTAGTATACAAAATGGGTGCTACTCAAGCATAGTATATCTCAAAAGAATGGTACAATATAGAGATGCCAAGGCATCAAGATACATCAGGGTACAATATACAAAATAAATCACTAGTATATGGCCTAGCCCTAGCCTTTCCCTCAAAAGGAGGTGGAGGAGGAGGCATATTAGGTCAAACAGGCACCTGTGTAACATCAGGAATTCCTGCATACTCTATGAATCTAGGCACTTGCTCGGCTGTATTAGGCACCACACCGACATACACTCCAAAATAGTATGCAGCCTGAGCAAAGTGGTACTAGGTCTCCTCCTGAGATCTCGCTAGCTTCTATCATAGCTCCCTGAGCTCCTAGTCCCTGTCTGCTAGTTGAGCATCCTAAATGGAAACCTGTATCTCTAGATCTCCTAGCTACCTCTGTGTCATTCACACTCTCTCTCAAGCCCTCCGCAGATCCTACTACATATGTGATAGTACATCTCCTAGAACATGCCCATGTACTAGCTGGTCCCATATCTCCTCATCTGCACCTCCCTATACCTATGTCTCAGCCTCTGGATGTTGTGCTAACTACTCCTCTGTTCTTTGTCAGGAGGCTCTCTCCTACGATCCGCTACCTCCAACAACTGGATCAGTCCTCATTCATCGAGCAGGGGTGGAAACTTGTGTGGTCATCTACTAGGGTATCTATTGCTGAGGTATCTGCTGGTGAGGTACCTGATGTTGTGGTACCTATTTATGTCACACCTACTAGTGCACTACCTATGTTGGTACATCCATACCTACTGGATCGGTAAATCAGAGGAGTGGATGGCTAGAAAAATGCTCTTGGTATGCAGGTGTCATACCGCCATCTGCCACCCCAGCCATGTAATCCATCGGCTCAATACTACTCCCCATGCATCAATCATCAATAGTCCAGGATCCAATCTCGCTGACCACCCCTTCTTCACCTCATCGACAAAGCAGGCGTAAGAGCAATACTCCTATGAAATGTCTTGTGGGCGATCGAACTGCCACTAGACCCGTGTCAGGGGAAATCGCTCAATAACTAAAATAAATTGGTCGATCCATGGCCATGAGAAAAACATATAGCCAAGCTAACTCCTGACATCGTCCCATGCCTCTGTATCTCTCCATGGTCTCCATACAACTGTGACCATATCATTGAGATGAGCTCACCACTGCTTAGTCTTACCCAGTGTGGGCTGGTTTATCTGGCCACTGTACCTTATATATATGGCTCAAGAGGCTGTCGCATATCATCAAAAATAGGTATGCACACTAGAAGGTGCTCCTATGTCCACACCTATAAAATGAATACCCCAACAGCCATGCTCCTCGCCTCTTTGTAGGCAATCTTGTGCATCTTGTGGTACATATGAGCCAGTATGCACTGACCCCACCCATAGTGTACTGGAGGCACTAGCACCCTCTGCAACATCCTGCCCCATGCACACTCTAGCTTGTGTTGTTGTTGATCAAGCATCAGGTAGCATCCCAAGTACGCTACTAAAACTACGACCAATTTGTGCCCAAGCCTGTACTCTCTGATCAACTCCTCCCAAGGAATCACCTAGCCCATGATGAGATCATCTTGAAAGATCTCTCTCAATGCTCCAGTCCCTGCTTGCGGCTACACATCATACTCGATATGTGGCCCATGGAATGGTATATTGAGGATCTTGTATATGTCCTTAGGGGTGACTGTCATCTCACCTTGTGGAAGGTGGAAATTATTTGTCTCTGAATGGAAACACTCCACCAATGCTCATAATAGACTATGATTCACCCAAATATCGGGTACATCACGGAGATGAGATACTCCTAATGCATCAATGTGAGATGACTCTGCATAATCTAGTTGTCTAACCATCCCGCCAATAGCTAGATGATGAGACTGAAATACAATATCTAGGAAATTAGCCTCCAATGCAAATGACAGCCCATGATCAGTACTCGATCGAAATCATGTCATCAAATCAATGCAAATTAGGAATTCGAAGCTATACAACTATCCTAAACATGGCTATCAGACTATTTAATCAGTTACCTGACCACAAATCAATTCGCAAGTTCTCAATCTGACATGCTTCGTCCGCGTGAGGATTTGCCTTTCATGAAAAATCTCGCACGAAGATCTATAGGTCTCGCATAAAGTTTCACAGCCATGCAAGCCTTCCCCCGGGGTCATGCGAAGAAACCCCCTTTTTGAGTGTTTCTCACATGACACCTGGATGTCTCCCGCATGAGCCTGCGGAGAGGCTTACGTGAGAAAGTTTTTTGCAGAACTTTATCGTGCAAGGATCTTCACCGTCCTGCATGAAGAACCTTATTCCTCGCACAAGAACTTGTGGTTCAACATTTAAAAACATGCCTAAAAAGCTAATGAATACATCAAAATCATTAAAAATTTGAAATGCAAGGAGGTTCTCAACTACTTATAGGTGCGTCATACGTCAGTGGACGACTGTGACACCTCAAACACTTGAATCTATGCAATCTAATGGGGACTCCCATTTTCGCTCAGAGCTCTTCTCACAAAATTCAAATGGTGCAAATGATTTGAAAAAGACCCTTTTGGCCTATATATAGGTTTTGACCTAATTTTCAAAAGTGCTCCATTTTGCATGAAAATTTCACCCTTGGCAAAATCGACCGCTCTGAATCCATTTTCAGGATTGAAATCAAAATCTGACACTTCTATATAGCTCAAAATCACATTTTAACTATTTTGGGAGCGACGCGATCGGACGCTTGTGCAAACAACTTTATGATGTCGCCTTCTTGTCAGAATCATATCACATCAACATTTTCTCAACATCTTCAAAATTTTCATCACAAGTCAACTATGGTCAACCTTGGTCAAACTTGGTCAGCCAGACCTTGAAATCACTCCAAATTGCTTCCATACCTCCTAGAATCTTCTATAATCTATTCTAAATTCTTCTAGACCTCTAATTCAATCTATATATGCAACCTATTGTTGTCAATCACCTTTATGACATGTCATCTTTCCATTTCGCTCTTGAGGGGGTAGGATGATTGCATCATTTAATTACACCAAATCAATTCTTGAATCAATCTAATCTAAATCAAAAAGTCCTCATTGCTAGGGGCATCGCACACTTGGGGCATGTTCAATTTTTCATACTTCATAGTCAAGACTGGATATCCCACAATCTCAAATCACTAGGGGAATTTCTATTTGTTACATATTGTCATCTCACTGTTAGGTATCTGAGCAATCTAACACAGATCCCTGAGGATCAAGCTTCATTCTAGAGATGGTTCTCAAAATATCACTACTAGGTATCCAGGCAATCTAACTCGAATCCCTGAAAGTCAAGCTTTGTTCTAAAGATGGCTCTCGAAAGCTCTTCTTAACCGATATCTCAGAAATCTAACCTTGATTTCGAAGAATCAAGCTTTGTTCTGGAGATGATTCTAAAATGCGACTTCACCGATGTCTTGGAAATCTAAACTAGATTTCGGGGGACTAAGCTTCATTCTGGAGATAGTCCTAAAAAATTGTATCGATTACCATTCAATAGATGGGTATTGGGGCATTCTAACCTTGACTCTTGAAAATTGAGCCTCATTCTGGAGACAGTCTCATGAAAGGTGATAACCTAACCGATGTCTTGGCAATCTAACCTTGATTTCAGGGGATTATGCTTCATCTTGGAGATAGTCCTAAAACATTCACCAATTGTCACATCAGACTATTCTTTGAATCAGTACACTACTCGCACATCAATTCAAAGAGGGGGAAAATATAATACCCCAAAATTGGCTTCTGGCAACCCTAAACAATTTTTTTGCATTTAGTCTCATACTATCAACTTTTTGAATCATCAAAGTCCTATTTTACTAGGCAATTCTAATTTCTAACTAACTCTACTTGACTTAGTGTCAAATGCAAAAAACCCTAAATCTACATTAATCACATGTTATATTTAATTCCTAGATGTCAACTATGATTGACTAAATAAACCCTATGATTAATTAATTTAATTAAAAAGTCCTAGCACTTTAATTAAATTAAATTCACCCTTTTCGCTAAAACATATGAAAAGGAATTAAATAATATTTTGTTTTAAAATAAATATCCTCATTTCAATAATTGAATTTAATTATTCAAACAATTGAGAAAGTTCATTTATGAGGTCACATTTCATTTATTTAATCAAATATTCTCTCCAAAATCCTCACTTCTGTTCAGAAAAGGAAACTCTGAGTTAACTAAAAATTCAAAAGTGCAACAAGCCAGTTAACTGCTCCACTCACTCCTAAAGTAAATAGTTGACTGCCTCTCTACAGGAAACTTGTCGTTATGAACTTAGCTTCCTTTCAATCTCCACTGTTCATCTCATTCAATCTTGACCGTCAATTGATTCTAGGATTCTATAAAATAGCCCTCTTGTTTCTCATTTAGGGGATGCAACTTTTGAGTATCGAATCTCTATCGAATTGTTATCTCAATTTGTTTGCATTCAAGCTATTGTCACTTTGTATTTTAGAATAGTATTTATTTCTCAAATTAATAATGCATCACATCGTAGCTTAATTCATTTTCAATTGTTCTTAGATTAATACTCATCTTCTCATTATTCTAGATTAATCTTGCACTTTCATTCTAGAATAACTGCACTTTGCATTCAAGCTTAAAACCCTCCATTCTAGAGTCAGTCTATGGTTGTTGGGCTCTTGGATCTGAGAGCTACTCAAAACCCCATCTAGATAGGAGGTAACAGGTTGGCTCATCCATGCATGCAGGATGAATGATCTCATATTCATTCCTATGTGTGACTGATGAATAAAGACTATGATGAAGTGTATGGATAAGTTTGAGGCCCACATTTAGCATATACAGATGTTAGTTTGAAAAACTTTTGATTGGTGTGTTTTGTTTAGATTTTGGGCATGACAAATCGTAGTGGCTGGAAATAAGTATGGAGAGAGTTATGATCAATTGAAGGACAATATGGTAGACAAAAGAATAGACAGTAACAGACAGTGAATGATTTGGTTTTTATATCAAATCGGTATGGATCCAAGTGTTGTGTTCATGATATGTTTATCTTGACTAGGATATGTTATTGATTCTATGATCATGACAAGATTGGAGTACTGTAAGGCATCATTTCAGCTGACAGAAGACCATTATATACAAGAGAGAAAAATGTTTGAACAATTGGTGTTAGATCAATGTCCAGTGATGATGTGGCCAATTGTAGTGGATCTATTTATGATCGAGGTGTCATGGTGATATGGCATTAATGATTTTCAATGATTTAATGTTTCATTGTTCAAGGTGATCAGATCTATCAAGTTTTAGAAGCGTGTTGGAGATTTCAAATAAAGTTTAATTGTTCTTATTTCAAATTAATGTGTGATGTATCTTGAGGCCAACCTAAATTTGTAATTGAATATTTTAAGTTTTAGGGGTCAAGGATCAAGTAGGAATTATTGTAATTCAAATGTAATATGTTTTGTAAGTTGGTTAAGGCCCTAATGGACATGTAATGAATTTATATGTAAATCAGTGAATTATGTAAGTGTAGATTGTGGATGCGAAGGTGCAGTCAAGTGAAGAGTGAAGATTGTCTGCAAGGAAAGCAGTGCTTTTTCTTAATTGGATCTGAACAAGAAGAGAAGTGCTACACCCATATCATTGTACTTGTTGATTACTAACAGTTTCTATAATAAAATCCCTTAACTGGGTAGACTTTAATAGGTCTGAAGTTGTAAATACTTTAACCAGGTGGATCTTTAATTAAGTTTTAAAATCCTTTAACAAGATTACTCATAACAGGGCTAGAGGTAAAATCCCTTAACCAAGTGACTCCTAATAGGGTTTTCTCCTAACCAAGTATTTGTAAAGCTCCTAACAAGGCTAGGCCTTTAACAGGGCGTACTTTAGATGAGTGAAAATATTAGTGGGTGCTAATTCCCACCATGGTTTTTGCCCTTAATCAGGATTTTCACAATAAAAATACCGATGGCACTTTGTTGCATGTTTGAATGGATTTTTTATTACTTTTTTTATTGCATGCATAAAGTTTTAAGTTGATGAATGTGGTCAATGTTGAATGAATTGTGACAAGTATTAGATCTAATAGATTACTGATTCACCCCTCTGTATTAGTAATCTTGGACATTATAGTATTAACACATTTAGGATTCTTCAACAATAGTCACATGTTCAACTAGCTCTTATTTTCTCATAGCTATTAATTTATTAAGGAAACCAAAAGGATAGGAACTTTAAATTTCATTATTTAATAGAGACCATAAAAGAGATTGGGGCCTCAAATATTATTTATATGGTCATTTATTTGTCACATATGTACAAATTAGTTGGCATGATAATGGAAGGTGCTTACAAGCACACTTTTTTGACCCCACGTTGCATTCATGTATTAAAAAATGCATTAAAAAGCATAGTGAAGATAGTTTGGGTGTAACAAATGGTCGCATAAGCTAAATATATTTAAATGTTCATTTAAAACTATCACACTTCACTTGTGGTCCTCTATAAAGTAAGACAAATAAGTTTTAAAAGTTATTGATAAATTATTGTTGATTTATTATTAAATTTTTTATTCTAATTTTTTAATGTATTTTTTTAAAAGAAATTACAAACGTGTTTTCTTCATCTTGCTTGTTGTGAATGTAATTAGATACATTGATATAAACACTCCTGGTCAAGATTTATGAGACATTTAAAAACATGATTGAATAGATAAACCAAATAATTTGTAATAAGAATCCTAATTTAAAATTATATGAACAACATATTAAACCCATTGTGATGTTGCAACAGAACACTATATACACCCCACTTCATATGACAGACATTACTCCAATTTTCAATTGGTACACAACAATAGCTAGGAGGTTTCCTCGTTGTAATGGAAAAATGGTAAAATAAATTAGTTAATGAAGACCCTTTGAAAAATGTATTAAGTAAGGTTAGCTATACTCTGTACACAATGACTTGTCTTTGCTAATTTTTGCAATCCAATATTCAAAAATCCAAGGCCAAGATATACATTGTATGAACTCAATATAATTTATTATATTGGACAATAGACATTTCCCAAAAAGGATGCACAAAATTCTAATATACTTGTTATCGCATCCTTTCACATGTTAATTATTTTACAGTAAAGAAAAATTGGTTCACATACAATTTCATCTTCTTTATCAAAATGAATAGTCACCTTAAGAGAAGAGGATTCATTAGTCATGCATAGCTTTTCACTTAAATATTCTTAAACCTTAAAGTATCAAAAAAAACTCTAGCATTATGATAAGGTTTTGATCCCAAATACACCACTCAAGTTCATAAAGAGACACAAGAGAATTGTTTGAATTCCATTGGATTAACCAATTCCTACAATGGCTCAAAGATGGGCTTCAATTTTGATGCAATGTTCACAAATGTCGACAAGGGACCAACATCATACTTTGTATGTCTCCATGTAATGTCCTACTAAGGAACCCAAGAGAACAACACTAATCTAACCATACATAAAGGTGAAAAAAAAAATTCACTACCACTGCATATACTTTAATATAGTTATAACTTCTACTAAACATTAAGTTCAATTTATATTCTAAAAATCAAATGATATGAAAGCGTAAGTAAATATACATTATTATATAGCATAAATGCTCATTAAACATAATATGGAAGATAATTAATAACTTATTCCTAATTCCTCCTTGGGTTCCTTAACATCGCTACCTAAGAAACATATCTATATTATATCTAACCATCAAGATACATCAGTGAATTACATCATATGAATAATAAACATTATATTCTTTGATTCTAGGTTCATTTCATAGCACCAAACTCAAATATTCCTAGATTCTTTCTTTCACCTTATCATTAAGATAATTAATTAGTTCACTAACTCTAACCATCATTTAATGATTTTCTTATCACATAACCATGAAATGTATATATACCTTTATAATATCATCTATCATATACTACAATTACAATGTTCATCATTACAATTATATCATAAAGTTACAATTATATTATTCTCCTTGAAGGATTATACAAATTACATCAACATATATAATAGTACCATATCACATGATATAATAATATTTACAGAATGAGGATCTCTAATGCAACATAAATAAATTAAGGTATTGGAACAAGAATCCATTAATGCAAACTTGAACCACCACAGAACCTAGATGGAGAAAGATTAATACCACCTAACCACGAGGAACCTAGAGGCCCACTTCAACTATGATAAGGAGATAGACACCAAGTCCCCACACAAAAAAAGCACACCAAACTAGGAAACAAGGAAGTAAAAAAATCTCCAAACACGTCAAGGAAATACAAGAAACCATAAAACAAAGAAAAGGCTACTAGTGGCAAGCATAAAACCAGATGGAAAGAGGCTCTAGGATACATGTAGGATGAGTTTCATCACATATACTCCCTCTTAGGTTACCTTGGACTGATCATGCTAGACCTCAAACCCTAAATGAGACTCATGGGAATGAACAACCTTTCATGAGGAAAAGAAAGTGAAATCATGTCAATCTCCACATGCATCTTATCTCACTCACATCCTTATCTTGTAATAGCACTCAAGGCATGGGTGAGGAAAAAACTTATCTTTTTTAATGTGTATTCCCCCAGTTCATTTATTAGGTTATCCCTTGATTAATAAACTCATCAATGAGTTTCTCTAACAACCACTTAGGGCCCCATCCCCCATTGAGAGCCACTCAACCTACCATGAACTTAATTTATCAAACCATCAAATGAAAATAAATATAATGGAAGCATAAATTATCCATATACAAATGAAATACACTACCAATATTACCATATAACATTCAAAATAAACTCAATCAAGTTTAGGGAACATATTCATTGCCCTTCTCACATGGACAAGCCATAAACCCTAAACAGGAATCATATCAGAATGATATCAATATAATTATAATCAAAATGAATTGAAATAGCAAGAATCAAACATAATAATTCCCCACAGATCAATTAGGTTTGATAAAATATATTAGAAATCAACCCTACTACCTTTGGTATGCAATTGAACCCTAAATTTTGATAAAAAAATAAAGCAAACATGCATTCAACATATTTGTCAGGGAAATTTATTCAATTTTAGGATTGTGATACAGAATCTCATAGTATTTCTATGTAATTTCATCATTCTGAGACACAATTTTTATTTTTACAACACATTTTCCTGGCAAAACTAGGTAGAATAACATGCATGATAGTTTGGGAAAGATGGATGAAATTGGACATTAATTATGCCCTAAAAATAGAATCAAAGTGAGACCCATTTTATATATCTTAGTTTCCTTTTTGATAACCTCAATCAATTGAATCCCTAATCTCAATTATATAAATACAATTAAATAATTTCCAAAATAGATTACATTAAAAGCCAAGGAAACTCAACATACATTTGCATCAAATTTACCAAAACATTATCAAGTTACCATGAAATTAAAAGAAATAGTTTAATACATCATTTCAACATCAAAAGGCATATTAAAAATCATAGAACAAGCAAATAGAATGAGGGACTAAATCCATACCTCAGGTCCTACAGAGATCAAACTGAAGGAAGAAGAAGACAATAAAAAGGAAAGATAATCCAATCTCAATGAGCAACAATCAACCCACCACCACTTCAAGAAATATCCAATACCAAAGCAATGAAATCTATGGAAAAAATCCTCCTCCAACAAAAATCAAAACTCTTAAGCAATCTTCTCTCCAAAAGCATAGAAATCCAAGAAGTCTCAACCAAATTCCTCAACAAAACTTTTAAAATTTTCCCCATTAAAACTTCAGCAATTCCCCCCCACCAAAATGACAAATAATAAATACAAATAGAATTCCCAAGGGTTGTGTGGGAAGGGAACCAACAACCAATTCTCAACTAATAGGAATTATAAAATAAATTTAATACTCATATACTCATAACAATATTTCTCACTCAATTAATAATATTATAATAAATGCATGCATGTATTCATGCATATTTATTAATTATAATATACAATCATACTTAACACACGTGTGTGTGCCCACACACACACACATCTTTTAATATTTTACCAACAATAGTCATACATGATTAAATTAGAGAGAGAAGTTAATTAATAATTATATGTATACTAATTTATCCTTTATCAATTTAATAATCATTTGGGACTATACAAGATATAATATTAATAATAAATATATTCCAATCTAGGACATTGGTCATAAAGAACAATAATAATTAAAATACCAATAATGTCTAAATGGTCAAATATAGCAAAGTGACTAACACGATATCCTAAAATAGGAGATTACCCGAAATAGAATCACTCCAAAAGATGACGCATCATCGAATACCATAAAAACATAATGAGCACACTATCAACTCAAACCATACATAGCCAAGTAACAAGTGGATAAGTATCTATCATCTTGGCAGTCTAACTAGTAATTCAAGATCATAATCGTTCTTCAGTCAGAACGATGGAAAGGGATAAGTTCAAGTGGTCCTTAATGATAACTCCCCTCATTCATCATCAAGGATTTTAAAGGCACACTCGAACTTGTGAAGCTAGGTTATGTTGATGTCTGGTACTTGTAAGCCTACATCACAATATATATATGTGTGTATATATGTATATACACACACACACACATATATATATATATCTATGTGTGTGTGTGTGTGTGTCTATATATATGTGTGTGTGTGTGTGTATGTATATATGTGTATACACACACACACACACACATATATATATAGACATATATATACATACATATATATATATATATAGACATATATATATATGTATGTATATATATATATATGTATATGTATATATGTATATATGTGTGTATATATATATATGTATATATGTGTATATATATATATATATATATATATATATATGTATATATGTGTATTGTTGACATTAAGCAGGATTGCCACTAGTGACAACACTTATTTGCATTCTGAGTGCAAACCGAGCAGAACAGTGCAAACTGAGAAAAATAGTGCAAACCGAGCAAAACAGTGCAAACCGAGCAGAACAGTGCAAACCGAGCAAGACAGTGCAAACCGAGCAGAACAGTGCAAACCGAGCAGGACAGTGCAAACCGAGCAGAACAGTGCAAACTGAGCAAGACAGTGCAAACCGAGCAGGACAGTGTAAACCGAGTAACATTATGTCTACCGAGTCACAAGTATGTACCGAGTTTGAAACTTACCGAGTGGTTAGTATGAACCGAGCCTTCACTTCTACCGAGTGCATGACGATGCTGAGTAATGCAGTGGATGCCGAGTATCAGAAAGTCACCGAGTTAGTTTGCAGGAACCGTGTAACCATACTTGGGCCGACTTAGTAGCACTTATGTTTATTTGTCAAGCCGACTTTGTAATTGTAATTAATTTTTTAGACTTGTATATAAACAATGTTGTAAAAATACCAAGATGTATGAGTATGAATATGAATATGAAAAAGAGATAAAAGGCAGAGATAAGCGAATTACAAAGGGCTACAGCAGTATAAGGAGTAGCAAAGACAAATTCATCACAGAAGGTGATCAGTACATTAGCGAATCTCATTCAGCAATCTAGTTGCAAAGTAAGAGATATACTGTTTCATTTTAACCAGTGAATCAGTACTAAAATCCTTTAACCGGGTAGACTTAACAGTCTTTTTAAAATCTCTTAACCGAGTGCATACTTCATTGTATGTTTGTAAAACCTCTAACAAGGTGGACCTAGCAGTCCTTATTGCTCCTAGCAGGGCAGATCATCAAAAGTGATCAATGTAAGCCTTAACCGGCCAACTTTATACTGTAGTACTAAAGCTTTGTGGGTTTCATCCCCACCCCAGTTTTACTTTCTTTTGGAAGGTTTCTGGGTAACCAAATCTATGTGTCATTGTTGTGAATGCTTTTAAGTTTCATGCTTTCTATATGCAAAAGGATAAAGTGAACTATATGTTAATACATTTGAAAGAAAATTTTGAAGTTACTGATTCACCCCTCCCCTCTCAGTAACTTGGTTAATTCCTGAATATTTCCAACAATTGGTATCAGAGCTGTATTGGTTCTCAAGATAAAGCTTAACTAGCTTGAGCAAAGATCCAGGACAATGGAGGTATTCAAACTAAACAAGGTGATTGAAAATGAAAAGCTAGATCTGGAAATGGCCATAGCTAAACTTAAAGAAGCAAAAGAACATCTTTCCCAATCCCTAAGAAGAAGGAAGGAACTTGCAAATCAGATGAATGATCAGAATTACATTGAAGAAAAGATTGAAGATCTTTTTCCCTCAGATAGCTCAGATGAAGCAAACAATGTTGTCAAAGAACTCCTAGAAAAGAATGGGTCTCTGCAGGAAGAAGTGAGAAAATTAAAAAGAGAACAAGAACTACACTCTACAAGATTTTGTGAGATCTTAGAACAAAGAAACAAGTTGAAAGATGAATTAGATGGAAGGAACAATGAAGTCCAAAATAAAACCCTTCAGCTAGAAAACCTAATTGATTAGATCTCCCATACAAATGAGGAAATTCTGACTCTAAGATCAGAAATAGAAAGCACAAGAGAAGAACTAAGATCTGAAAAGCAAATCAATCTAAGATTGGTGGATGACCTAAACACCAAAAAACAAATCAATGAAAGAATGCTGAAGAGCCAAGAAGACTTAAATCAGCTGTATGATCGAAATCTTCATAGGCAAAAAGGAAAAGCAGGACTTGGATACAAAGGAGAAGGTGAATCTTCTAAGCAAGGTACTCAAAGAAATCAGAAACCTACTTGTAATCATTGTGGCAAAATAGGACATACTTCAAATAAATGTTGGAGCAATGAAAAAGCAGAATTCAATGGAAAATGCTACAACTGCAATTAGCATGGTCACAAAGCAAATGAATGCAGGGAAAAACTAAGATTCAAAGGTAATTGTCACAAATGCAACAAACAAGGTCACAAGGCATCCAAGTGCAGATCCAAAACATTCAATCCAGCAGAACAAATTATGAAAGCAATTTTTGGATGGGATTACAACACTTGGTGTAGATGTCAGTACTGTGGAGAATATGGACACATTGGCATGAACTGCATAAAACATCATCTAAGGAAAAGAGATACTACCATAAGATGTTTCAAATGCACTAAACTCAGTCATATAGCCAGAAATTGCATGAATGCTAGTGAAGTTGAAGATGGAAAGAAGAATGAAGCAACTAAGGTTAGGAAACAGATGAGACAACAGTGGATTCCTAAATCTACCGAGCAAACCAGTCCAAGTAATGGAATGGGTGGCTCTACCGACTCAAACTAAATTCCCAAGAAAGCACTGGAACTGTATTCTCATAGACAAATTTCAAGCAGTTCCAGAAATAAATTAAAAGAAAGATCTAAATCGGCATACAAGATGCAATAAGATCACAGGAAGGTCGGTATCAGTTTTCACCGAGCGAGGTCGGAAGCTGTCTAATATGATTATCGAGCGAGGTCGAAGCAATATGAATTCTCAAGTTCACTGAGTTGCGGTCTTTACCGAGAAATTAATTCATAGTGGGTGACAGCCTGTCGGAATTCATACCCTAATTTCTATGAAGCATTAATGATAGAGCTGTAAAAAGGCAAGAAATCAAACTCATTCTTCACCGTGAACTTTAACATTTTGAGAGCAGAAAATTTCCAGAGCAATCCAGCGATTCAAACACTTTTGCGAAAAGAATTCTCTGTGAGCTACCATGGCATCATCTAGCGCTTCAGCAAAGAAAGGAACAGAAATGATAATCCAAGGGGAATGGAGAGCACCAGATTTCAAACTCGTGCCCGCAATTGCAGCAGCCCTAGATCCGAACGGAGCTCAATCTCAGATTCCTCCTAAGGTACTACTTGTTAACGATATTCGTAATCATTTCAATTGTGCAATTCAAGAGATGGGAAACCTAGAACTAGATATTGTGCGTGAGGAACTGTGTGTGAATGGTATTCTAAAACCCGAGCACAAACATCTGGAAGATAAGGGATTAGTTCACATTGCACATTTACCTCAAAACTTTTAGGAGAAATGGGTTAGATACATTCTCAGCCGTGTACATGAAGGCAAGATTTGGCTTGAACAACCCATAGAGATCACTAAGAAGATGATTCACCAAATCACTAGTCTTCCCATGTTAAACAAAGTTAAAACTACCAAAACCCTAGGTCGGCCGGAACTGGAGAAGAAAACCCTAGCTGAGTGGGATGGTAGAGGCATGAAAGTAAGCAGCATTACTGATGCTGAATTGAAGTTTGGAACACACATCATTGCTCATAAAATATACAGTTCAAGTCGACAGAATAGTGTATCCTGCGAAGCCATAGACCTAGCATACAAAGTGGTAAAGAATAATTTATCATTTGACCTTGCAGATTTGTTGTTAAAACAGTTTAACAAGAACATGGAAAGCATTCAAACTTCCAAAAACAATCCATGTAAGTTTGGATCTCTACTGGTCTTTTTATTTTTCTATGTTCAGAAATTCTTCCCTTCCAAAGGAAAAGTAGTATGGAGAAAGGATGTGCCAGTTCTCTATGAGATAAATGAATATATTTCAGAAATGGGTGAAAATTTTGAGAGCATCATGGATAGTTATTTTGAGTCTTTCAAGGAGAAAATGAACGACAGATTTTGGATTCCACAGAAGTTGGTGGAGGATTATAAGGATGATATTTGTTTCATGGTGGACTGTGACAGAGTATACATTCAAGCAGCTAAACTGAGGATTGTACATGTAAAACCTCTTCCTTATGAGGTAAACATTGATGAAACAAATAATATCATTGAAGCCCTCCTTAATCAGCCTGTTAATCCCAAAGCTCCATATTTTGGAACATATGAAGAAGCAAAAGTGAGAATTGAATTAAGCATAAAGCTTCCACAGGTAGTAAATAAAGGAAAAAAGAGGATAGCCAAAATGCAAATGCTAACCGAGGACAGAGGAGAAGACACTGAAGAAGAAGAGAAAAAGGATGAGAAAACAAAGGAACTAGAACCTGCAAAGAAGAAAGGAAAGGTATTCATCACCAAGGCACCTAAGCCTCCCACTGCTATATTTACAAGGAGAAGTGCAAAGGGTAAGGCAGACAAAAAGGACAAAGATATAATATTCAAAAAGCCTCCTCTAACCCTTCAAGAGAAGATCAAACTTTTGAGAGAAGGATCAGGATCTGGAGTAAGTAATATAAAATCTTTAAAATATGAAACCAGATCAGAAACAGAACAAAAGGAGATAGAAGATGTTGTCATTGAAAAGATAGGACAGTGGAAATACTC